>JAPYZT010004405.1:0-10424 GCA_030522965.1 Tryphoninae sp. A BG-2022a | reverse complement strand
TCTTTCACCCAATACTAGAATATACAAATTTTTCAAATAAATCGGAGATACAAAAGCTAAATGATGTTCGGTTTGGCGTGGAATGCCCCATATACAACGTTGATTTAATCGAATATAAAATATTGTTCACAGACATCAGCGACGGAGAAGCATGAACTTCCCGAACCTTCGAGTAACTATACAATCTTTATAAAAAAAAAAAAAAAAAAACAAAAAACTAGTCACAGAAAGTGTAAAAGTTATACGAAGTTAAAACGAGCACCAAATTTTCAAATATTTCTCGTAGGTTCGCAAGTCATGAGAATTACTCATGCGCTGGACGACCTACCGTCGGGCAAACAATTGCGGCTGAACTTCACGTCGTTTTCCTACCATGTACACGTGATACTAACTCCGACCGAGGGAATTTTAATGGGTCAGAACGCACCTATCTGGCGGGCTTGGACGAAAGACGGAGCTGTCAAATACAGAAAACTCAACGTCGACGTAAGTTATCGCTATACAAGGATACTTCGAAATTCAAAATATTTCAATTTGGTTAAAAAAAAATATTTTTAACAATGAACAATTCGTTTTTTACTTCACATACGTTTTTCGTCCTTCAGATCTCGCAAAAGGCGATCTTATTCTTTCATAACAAAAAGGAAAAGGCGGCGATCCTCATACGAGGCGATCAAACTCCAGATTACGAATTCGTAAGTGTGATCCACGATCGATTTTCTCGCGATTCGTGCGTAAAGAATTTGACTTTTTTGTATACAGGGTGAATTTCACAAAGTGTAACAAGATTTATTCTAAGGTAGATGGGATCATTACTAACAAAAGTTGCAAATGTACATGAGAGATATTTTTAACAGTTTATGAGATATAAATTTTTAACCCTTTGAGTTCTAAGGACGCATACATATGCGTCAGCTTATGCGTCTGCGAACCACATAAGCTTGAAAGTACTGGGGTCTTAAAGGGTTAAAGTTGATCCAATCAGAGCACGTCAAGAAGCATTGGAGCCGCCCACTCACGCCCTAGCAACGAATGCTCGAGAAATAAAAATGACTGCGTAATAATATAATAAATAAAATTGACAGCTCTGAATTTTGCAACCTCAAATGTAACGCCCTACACTGTGCTATCTCTACGGCTAGGACAGGAGTGGGCGGCTCCAACGCTTCTCGGAGCGCTCTGATTGGACCAATTTCAATAATTTATATCTTGTAGACTATTAAAAATATCCCTAATGTACACTTCCGGCGGAAAGGTTTCGGACAAAAGTTGAAAACAATGCCGGAACGTTTTTTTATGTCATTTCGCCGATAGTTGGCCTAGTCCAATTTAACTAACGTCATTTTAAAGAGCAGGAATATTCCTTTATTTTGGCTTTTTTTTAAATTTACCATTTTTTTTACAATTGGCACACAGTTTTGAAAACGACAATTTTTGGTCGTTTTTTGGTTCTTTTGCAAGTAGGCCCCGTTTACAGTAAAAAATTTTTAACGAATTTCTTTCATAATGCTCATAAAGGGGGAAGTCTAAGGTTCAAGTTCATTTTTTAAAAAATTGTCTTCAATTTTTTTTTAAAAATTATGTCGTTTTTTGAGAAAAATGGACAATTTGGAAATTCCTCCATAGGACGAAAACAATGAGGTTTACAACAAAATCTCAAGATGGTAAAAAGTTTGAATACTTCTTGCTGAGTTTAGGAAAATTTTTTCAGATTTTTTTTTCGAAATTTGTTTCACCTATTTCCGGTCAGCTCGATTGATCTGAATACTCTGAAAATAATAGAATTAAATTTTTTACTTGCATATTAAACTTTGGCCTCTTCGGAGGTTTCTTCAGCGACGGAGTTTCTTCGATGTAAGTAAAAAATTGAATTCTATTATTTTCATGGTATTCAGATCAATCGAACTGACCGGAAATGGGTGGAAAAAAAATTTCGGAAAAAAAATCTGCAAAGATTCGCCTGAACTCAGCAAGAAGTAATACAACTTTTTGCCATCTTGAAGTTTTGTTGTAAACCTTATCGTTTTCGTCCTATGGGGCAGTTTTCAAATAGTCAATTTTTTCTCAAAAAAACCACATATCTTTGAAAAAAAATCGTAGACAATATTATAAAAAATGAACTGGAAGCTTAGACTCCCCCCTTTATGAGCATTGTGAAAGACATTCATTAAAAAAAAATTTCTGTAAACGGGTTCCACTTGTAAAAGAACAAAAAAACGACCAAAAATTGTCGTTTTCAAAACTGTGTGACAATTGTAAAAAAAAAACGTAAATTTAAAAAAAAAAAAAGTCAAAATGAAAGGGAAATCCCTGCTCTTTAAAATGGCATTGGTTAAATTGGCCTAAGTCAATTACCGGCGAAATGGCATAAAAAAAAGTTCCGGCACTGTTTTCAACTTTTGTCCGTAAACTTCCCTTCGGTAGTGTATATTTGCAAATGTTATTTGTAATGATTCTATCTACCTTGAAATAAAGGCTGCTGCACCTTATGAACTTCACCCTATGTGTATAATTCACATGTTTAATTGAATTAATTAGAAATCAAAATTTTAATAGTTCGGTACGATCGGTAATTTCGGAATAAGACCAGTGCGACCCACTCCGAGACCCCCCAATAAACATCGGCGTTCCGTAACGGAAGACGGTATGATTATCTCCGGTGAACATTGGGTTACCGTATTGGATGAGAAATCCAGATCGAAATTCGGTGAGAAAACATTTAGTATCGGAAGTCTATTTTTCAAAGTGACATTGCGATCGTTTGACGACAACGAATGTTTCTCATTTTTTAGACGGCCCGATTATCGAGGTTGCAAATTCTCTAGCTTCGCAGCAGAGATCGAAGCGCGAAACTAACACTTCCGACATCAATCCGGAAGTCATTAAGAGTCTAGACGTTGTATATCCCACGATTCTTGCTACAGCGGACTTTCCGTTACAAGTAACATCGTGAGTACAATTTTATTCGACTTATAAACAATCGGTACTTTTTTTTATTACTATATAAAAATTATTAAAAGTATTAGAATTTATTTGATATCGATTGTTGCAATAATTCTGATATAATTATTAATCGTTATAATTGACAAATTGTACAATGAAAGGTTGATATTTAGTTTTTTTTTTAATATAGCAGAAAGGGAAATGAATCGATGGAAAAGGACGATGAAGTAAGAAAATTAATCGCATTTGTTTCTAATTTTAGGTATCATAGCCCGGAATTTTACGATGCGGTATTGTATCAGCTGGCTTTTTGGAACGCGGTTGATTTGAAATACAGGAGTTTAACAAATCCTAAAATTCGTCTGCGCATAGCCGGACTCATCTTTCAGACTGTGAGTCACGAAGAGCATCTTGGTTTTGTAAAAATAATCGATTTTTCTTCCTTATCGTTATTACACAATTTTTATTCGCGATATAGGATGTGACAGCAGCACCATATATGAATCATTATATATACATAAACAATTATAAGGATGTGAATGGTATAGTAGCAGTCGACGCTATGCAGCAGTATTGGTTCGCTATGAAAGATAGCGTTGATTTTCCAATCTACTCTTATCACATCGTCGCGACCATGACATTGTAATATATGCAACTTTTTAATTATCAAGCTCTCTTCATTTTTACGAATGTCACGTCTAATTGTATTTATTTTCATCGATTATTCGCAGCCGGTGGTTCAGCGACTGGAACCGATATAGAGGCTGGTCCGAATACACAGGTAAGAGAACTATACGATTAATATTATCAGATTATTTGGTTTTATCCGAATTTTCCGAACGTAAATTCAAACTCACTTCAGTCAAACGCTCTTTCTTAATTATTTTCCCTTCCCGATGCATTCGAACGAATGTAATTGAAAGATTGTAAGAATGAGAATAATTCAAAGTTTTTTTTTGGTCACTCGTATTTTAGGTATCACACATATGGAACCGATTTGCAATACCACAACCGGATATACGATGCGGCCGGTTATGATGGCCTATGACGATCAAGCCTTCTCGGGTGTCACAGCAGCTACTCACGAAATAGGCCATACGTATGTAGTGTTTCCCCCAGCCCCCTTTGCCACCTTTTGTCAAACACCTCTCACAATGCACGGACACTCTTCTACTCTCTGCTATGAGATTTATTCGGATCTCTCGATCCGAATTATGATTATTGCAGAAGCTTCCCACCCCTTTCCCTCCCGGAATGTCCGCCAATGCGATGGTTTTCATCAAAGGTGAAATCTGTGCCAGTGAAAAACACAGAGAAAAAAAGGCGATCCAATTTGAAGAGGTCGGGTATAGAACCCGGGTCTTCCCAGCGTGCAAATCCGACATGCTACTCTCTGACTCACGGCCTCCTTCTCATATTTAACGTTTTCTTATTCTTCCTAATTATTAACACCTTTTTTTCTAACTATAGATTGGGCGTACAACACGATCGTAGTACAAACCTTAAATGTCCTGATGATCACGGATACATAATGGACCCAGTAGATAAAAGTGACCCGAAATCCAACAACATGCGATGGTCGAAGTGCAGCAAAAAACAACTTTCGGAGCTTTTATCGTACGTTGCGGCAATGCAAAATATTATCATCAATCGAATCGATTAATTTATTATGATACTCAACATTTCGGTACACAGGCACGCGACGTGTATGCAAAATCCGGTAGGGCTTGTTCCATTAGACCATGGTTTGGCAAAGATTTTGCCGGGAAGTTTGAAGGACGCTAACCAGCAATGTGTGTCACGCGAATGGCATTATGCCTGCACGGTAAACCCTTTATTCCCATACATTTTTGTTTGATTTATTCACTTGTTTTATTTTCGTAACAAACTGACACAAATGCAAACAAGCCAATTCACGATCCAATGATCTTTTATTTTTTAGCCTACAGCAACAACGTGTATAGACCTGAAATGCTACGTCGTAAGCGGTTGGAGTGTTCTGTCAAATTTTGGGATGTGTAGGTCTACTGGCCCTGCTCTCGATGGGACTCTGTGTGGAAAAGATCGGGTTAGTTGCAAAACTTCTATTCAGTTTTTTTGTTGCCCCTATGTCTTATTTTTATTCATTTACGAATACAATTATTTTTAATACCGAGAATCTTATTTCAGATATGTATCAACGGAAAGTGCCGACGGTTCGGTCATTTCTAAGTTATAATATAACTCGAAAAATATTTTCAAGTCACTAATATCACAATGTTCGATTAAGTTATACAAATTATGTAATTAATTCCATTAATAATAAAATAATATTTAACAATTTTCTTATTCTTATTTAACTCCTGTCGGTAATTTTTCCGGTTCATTCTTTGACCACGAAGTGGCAGCACTGCAGCTCAGCGAAACACTGAAACGACGCACAATTTTTGTACTGCCTCGCTCTCGTTTCACTCGATGGAGAAATATTTGTATCTTTTCACCCATCACAAGACAATCACTCCTTCTTTTCTCCGGTTTCGCTAAATACCCTTTTTCGTAATCCAATTGCATCCGTTTGTTCCGACCACGGTCTTACATACAGGTCTGTCAACTCCCGGGAGTGTCGGTGACTCGCTTGTTGAAGCAGTTTTTTCGAAGTTCACGGTTTGGCCACATGCAACACTGCAATCGATTGGGTTGCGCAAGTGCACTATTAACTTGACTAGCAAAAAATAAAAACAATATCATTGTCGGTAAATCTTGAAGATTGTTAAATTGAATATCGCACAACATTAATATGAGCCGAGAAAATGTTGAACGTAAATGGAGAAAAAATCGCACAGAGCCAACAAAAACGATGATTATGAGGTTACGTGATGTTGACACTCGATAGCAGCGCTGCAGATGGCGATAGAGAGAATTCGATTTTTCTGCTTCAATATGGAGTCACTTTAGCCTTCCCTCACTCCCGGGAGTTGACAGACCTGTATGTAAGACCGTGGTTCCGACTACGACCACGACCGAACAATCCTATCTTCACACATACCATTCGACGGTCATAAAACTGTACATAGCCCGCAGTAGATAATCTAGGAAATGATATAAAAATTCACCTAGCCCTCGGAAGGTAACGAGGTGCAACGGCTATTGGCAGTGTAAGATTGTAACGCGAGATGGCGCTGGTGGACGGATTACAGCAGAAACAGTAGTGAGAGATGTCTCATCGAACGTTCCTTTATCCACGAGAATATATACCTCGCGATGTATATATTAACATCTTGTGGAGATACATAAACGGATATATAATACATACGACCATTATGTGTTGCAGCAGCACTGTAGTTCCAGTTGCGATGGTCGAACGTTCGGTGTGCCTTGCTCGTCCAAAATGTCTTCGAGAAACAGTTGGAACCATTTGCAAAATCGAAATCGTCTAATCCTCGACTAAATCTCTTCCCTTACACATATATCATTCTCATAGAAATCCGAGACAAACAGTACTTCGTACGAAAAACAAGATTGTCCGTTTTTTCCGGCAATCTGCCTCCTCTGTTTTACCCTGGGGTAGCTCGGTGGGTGCAACGTACACGCGTGATGCGAAGCTGGCTCGTTCGAGTCTCGGACGTGTGTGTCGCATGCATACCACAGTGTCAACGAGTCCTCGTGTCACAAAGAGCGAACGTCTCGAGACGACATTCGTTATGTACCCGTCTGAACAATCTCGCGTATTGAATTGTCACTGGCTCATGGAACGAGAATTGGATCAAGCGAAAAGTAAAGAAGGAATGATTACGGTGGACGTATCGAAGTGTGACTAACGAAAGTGTCTAATTCGTAGAGGGTTAAGGACAGCTTCGTGCGAAAATGGCGGGATAAAGATTTGCTTCGTTCGGGCGAGAGGCTCTCTGTCTCTTTCGACATAGTGCGCGACTGAAACTGCGCCGCGCCAGATTGGGGGGGGGGGGCGTTGGAGTGCGCAATACCGAGATTAATCCAAAGTTCTCCCGCGTCTTATTTTCGAGTGAACGGAATGTCGTTGAATCGTGAAGATCGAGAGGAGGATGAAGAGGTAGCGAGACGCTCGTCCGAAATGACGAACAATGACGAGATGACGTGACCTTTCGTCGTTCGAGCCTACGGAAATAATAATCAACGAGTCCATCCTTTTGGAAATATTGAGTCAAGTATGAAAAAGGTAAGCGAGTGATACAATCTTTTTCTCCGATATTCTTTAAGTAAATTCGTCGAAATAACAATAGCTCAACGGACATCTCGCCAATTCCCTAATTCTTTCGCCGGACTTGGAAGATGCTGGAATGTTTTGGCGCGTCAACTTCACGAAACGAGCGTAGAGGTTATGTACAATTATTTATTGTAGCACGAACTTAATCCAAAGTATTCTTTTGTTCATAAATTTTCTTTTAAACAATAGTAATCGTTTTGTGTCAATTGATTTAGCTCGCTACTGGTTCTACATCGATCGACGAATACGAAAATTGGAAAATGAATTTTATTATTATATTTCCTCGAAGAAAACTCGAAACATCGTGCATTGTTTTTATCGACAATTTGATGAACAATAAACGTAAACGACGCAGAATATAATTTGAAAATTTGTTATAAATAAAAAAATTGATCGTTCGCAGTGTGTAAAGGATGATCCAGGAGAGTTTTGCCTCGATGCAAAGTAGTCCTCACGGTTCACAGGAAATGTATCTCACGAGCCGGCGTGACAGAACGAATACCTGGACGGGAAAACCTGTTAGCCTCTCCTCATGGCTCACTGTTTCGCGGGTAATCCCACGGAATCTAGTGGGGTCCAATGGATTACGCAATCTACGATGTCTCGCAAAACGAGTTGGAGGGGCGTGGGGCAAACTACAGCGTCGATAGCCACCAGGGATGGTAGGTGGCTCTGAAAGTGTTCTCATACCAACGTAACGAAATTCTCATACCACTGGAAAACCTCTCCATACGCCGGCAAATCAAGGAGGGGACAGTACTTTCTATTGTCCCACAACGCACGCGATAGATCTGTTTTTTTTAGAGGTCACCTCTACAGATTTCCACAACCACTCTACCAAAAGCTAGTCTCCGACATTAATTGCCCTCGGTTCCCCTAATTATGTCCCTCATTTTGGTGTCCGGTCGGACACTACAATTCCCATACGTTGTGTGTTTGGCCTCATAGAGCGGATGAAATTCTCATACGTCTACCTATGGAGTCTGTATAAGGAGATTGAAATCTGTAATGCTCAGGTGGTCAAACTAGCGTGCCATCTAGTAATTCGGATGGCAGCGATGTTCATACTGTCGTCAGACAGCAGTCAAATCACACGGACACAAAAATTGTGTACGTGAGCTCTGGTTCATGTAAATACGACCAAAACACGCGCAAGGAAAGCGTATCTTCCACGACAGCGATCCCAGTGGTCAGAAGTTAAACCAATTGAGAACTGAAAAGTATGACAAACTTTTTGGGCGGCAACGTATTATGTTCGACCGCCTTATACAGAGGAGTCTACCTTCCCTGATGGCCGCACTAGGGACGATGAAAAAATATCGATATATCGATATTTTCATTCGATATATCGATACATCGATGTTCTTTTCGATATATCGATTTTGATATTTTTCAAAAATATCAATAGGTTTCGACCCTTCCCACATCGAAGCCCTACCTTCCCCTACCTCAATTCTAACTTAGCTAGAGTCGAGGTAGGGGCCCTTCGAGATAGGAAATGCTCGGTCGATAACTAACCTTTCCTTTTCTCACACGAGAATGAAACAAAAAAAGTTATGAAAAATTATTTATCGTGCCTTCCATACTTGTTCACATCTTTGATACATCGACATGCCATTCTATTAAAATAACAATGAACAATAGAATCGAATAATAACGAATAATAATTCGACTAAAAAATCATAACAAACTTTTATAAAACTAATGTGACGCACCTAACGTGCCTATCGTTCGTCCTTGACGCGATAAAAAAAAAGGAAACGTTGGCTCGAGGTCAACGTGATCCAGAAAAAAAAATTACTTTTACCTCCGAGCTACCGATTTATGGCCGCAACTATTCTAAGAAAGTGAATACGGTCGAGATAGTGAATAAGTAGAGGACGATGAAAGTACGTAAGTTAAATGGAGTAAGGACGCGTGTAACCATGACGACCTGGCTAATTGAGCAATTTTTAAAATATTTTCCTTCTTTTAAAAGTCACGATTGTACACGCGATCCCGAGCGTGGAACAATTATTTATACGCCTCGCGTGTTATCATTTTTTATTTCTTTTTGTCTTTTCCTTTTTCTACCTACCTGACACGCGACGTGAATTTCGTATTTTTATTCTTTATTATTCCTCAAAAACGATAATTGCTAATTTATCGTACGACGCGCGTGTAATATTCGAACAAAGAAACGAGCGTGATAATACAATTTTTTATCCGTTGAGTAAACCACGACGTTTGATTAAAACTATTTTTATTTTCTTCTTTTTCTTGGTTTTCTGATTTCTTTTTTGTTTAACGCCGTCTCTGACGACACATAATCGAAAGGACATTTATCATCACGTCGTCCCAACGATATACAAAAATAAGCCGGGGAGCTATTCACGTCCTTAGGGACGAGTTTTACCCACGTGGGGGTGCTCCCTCGTGGCGATCGAAGAAACGACATCACGAGAGAATAAACGTAAAGCCACAATTATAAGACACGTATTCGATACAAACGGGGGGGGGGTGGAATACAAAAGAGAATGAACAAAAAACGAAAAGAAAAACATTTTATTAAATTGAAAAGAGCGAGCTAGGCGATTCCACGCGACCAGTAACGGGGGAATAATTACGAAATGGGCGATGATGGATAACCGACTAGAGCGAATTGCCAAAGGACAATGAAGAAGCGTGCGACGTTGTTAAAAAAAAAAATGACGAGTAGAAAACATGTTCCACGAGTCGAGGTCGAAACCAATTATCGGAAAGCAAAAATCGTCGGTAAGGTAGGAATTTCGTTACGTCGACGTGAACAATCGTGTTTCGATTCGACTACGATAAATACAAAGTAATAAAAATGATTATAGTAATAAAGGTAGAAGATTGCTTTCGTTGCCCATGGCGTTATTATTTCCATTGCACCGTTAATTGGGCCAAACACGTGGGTCTCTTGACGACAACCAGGGCGTGGGGTTGCGTTTTTTCCCCATTGTAAGCAAGTATAACGGTGCTAATACCACTGTTTTACTAGTATCTCCATACGTATAATGATGCGTTGGCGTTACACCCGCGTGAGTTTTCACTCGGTCGCGTGTCAAAGCGCTTGTATCGCGAACCTCGAATCTGTAATCTGATATCATCCATGCAGTAACCACTGAATGAACAATATCCTTGCAATTCTTATATATATATTGACAAAACGTGCATACCATTTACATTTAACAATGATAATAATAATCGAAAAAGACACCACTCGTATTATTATTATTATTATTATTATTATTAT
>JAPYZT010004404.1:0-22117 GCA_030522965.1 Tryphoninae sp. A BG-2022a | reverse complement strand
GGGGGGGGGGGGGGGAGGGGGGGGGGGGGGGGGGGGGGGGGAGAGAGAGAGAGAGAGAGAGAGAGAGAGAGAGAGAGAGAGAGAGAGAGAGAAAGTCTTGAATCGTGCGCGTGTGAATACAAGTGTGAAAAGAGGAGAGTCTCTCTTTCTGGCTCCCTCAGACATTCACAGATCCCGAGAAGCAGAGAACATATTTATAGTCGTGTCGTCGAGCAAACGATCTCTCGTTCGCTCGGCTTTTAGCTCAATGCTGGATGCTCAATGGTTATATAGCCTCGGGGACTTTTTCCAAATCTATCTCTATCTTTGCTCTGCCAAACACTCCGCACTTACTTCGAATCTAAACGGGTGAAACTAGAGAAAGCTAGTATGAAACTGATACGAGGAGGGAACAAAAAGATTTTTGCTCGCCCTCCATGAAAATCAGCTTTACAGGATTCGAAAAGTTTTTGCCATCTTTCACCTCACGTCCGAACCACGAAAAATTATAAAAACGTTTTTTTTCCACTATTTGCCATTGAATCTCACAATTCTCCAAAATCCTTCGGCGCCACAGTTTTTTATGTGGTAAATCTGAGGTATGCGACCTTTCGAAAGTTCACATTTTTCGTTCTCTATTATTCATGACGTTGAAATATTCGTGACGCTTTGTTCGCCATCCTGTCAGAATTGAGAGAAACGGGAGAAAAATCATTTTCCAACTGCGAGCAAACATTGGAGGAAAGGTCGTTGAGCTTACGAGGAATATTCCTCAGATCGTGAACAAATATTTGTCACGAGGATTATTTCTACGAGAGAGAAACGGCGAAAGTGCTTTCGGTTCTATTGGAGTGAAAGAAAGAGGACTTGTTTAGGGGTTTTCGCACACGGCCTGCTCTGTTGCTTATAACGGAGGGGCGAAAAAGCTAGGGCAGACACGGGAAAATGTATCGATAAAGACGAGACTTTTGCAGTTGTGCCCGCAATTCGAAAATCCCCAAGGCAGGGGCTAAGACGCACGAGCGTAGACCGTGGAACATCATATTCGTCGATTTCGTTGTCACAAAAATATATTTGGTTCCCGTTTCTTCCTCGGGCAAGTCCCAGTTGCGGATTGTACCGATACACGCCCCGGCGCGTATCGTCGCTTTTTGTTTTGTTTTTTATTTCTAGCCACGCGTTACGGTGATTTATGATTTTTGTTTCACGTCGCGAAAAAAGAGTCGTATTTCATTTATGTTTTATGAGACTCGAATCGAACAAACAAAAGCAAGAAGCTCGCATACAATATTTATAATGCAAGAGGAAGTGTTACGAGCGTGAGAAAAAATAGAATTACTTCACCGATTTATCTACCGCGAGTTATGTACATATATGTATATCTAGTTTTTTTGTTTATTGTTCCTTGTGTCTGAAATTTTACAAGTAGGTAACTTTATCCTGATATTGCGTTAAGAGATGCTCTAGAGACTTGCACGTCTTCGCACGATGTCATATCTATCGCGATACACTTGTCTCGTACGAGTTGGTGGATAATCGGCGATGTCTAGGTACGTACGCGTATATATCGGGTGTCCCAATTTAATCTCTCAATGGCACTATTTCTGAAAACCCGTCGAAACGTCTCGGTGGAACGGTGAATGCTTTATTTTAGGATATAGACGAAAAGTCCGAAGAGATTTTGAAATATCTCTTGCCGAGATAATGGTAAAATTATATTTTATTAACGAATCGCTCGAGTTCGGGCAAGCTCGAGGTCATTGAAAAAAATTTTGCATCTGATTTATTTTTAAATATTTTTAATGAGTTTCGAAATAGAATAATTGGAAATTTATCTTTCTGGAACTCGTTGATAGTTTTGGATAGAACGATAAAAAGTATATGGGACACCCTGTGTATTGGAAAAGCGGAGGGATGAGACTAAAACGCGACGCGTATCTCGCGCGTGTGTACCTACATTACACTATTACACGGTAACGCGAAAATTCGAGAGCGAGTCTCGGCACGCGTTTTATCTTCATCATCTGCGAGTTGACGGCGGTATCGTCGACTTCTTTCGCGCTGCCGTGTGTGTACGGTAGGAAAAAAACCGCTATATTTCGAGCGAAGGATAACACAGAGAGAAACAAAATATTACCGACCGCGTCGGAAATCATTTCGACAATAGGTCGTAAATTTTATGTCTGGTCCTCTGATGAACCCTTCCGGAAGTTGTCATACCCGAACGTCCGCTAGATAATATTCATGCGCAGAGACGACAGATGAACTTGGGTTCTTTCATGTTCACCGCGGTTGCTGCTTAGCCAGCAGTTCTGTTTGTCGTTTCATCCGGATCGAAATGATGCCTCGATTACAGTCGGAGTCGTTGGCTACTGACACACGAGAATTAGTCCGATCTTGTAACATCACCCCTCGATCGTACAAATGTTTATCCCGCTCATACGGCTATAATTTTTAGCCCTTCGAAAAGTTACAAGACAGCACACGGGATTCTAATGCGGGGCACCAACGCTACCAGCACTTCTGGATTTCTTCCTTAATTTATAAAGTGGTTCAACTTCAATTAACCCCGCTTCTCTCTACTCACGGATAAAGAACATCATTTTTGCCATTAAGTATATTATTTAATATTCGATAGCTATTTTATATCACACAGCTGACGATATTACAGTAATTATAGAATTGTTGTTGATAATATCATATAATAAAATACTTCTTTGTCGTAGTTATGATGTCCGAGTTGAAAGTGACCTTCTAATATTTATTTATATACTATTCGTTATATATTTATTTAATATATTAATTGATTCGTTTGTAAAAATCCAACGTAGGTACATTTAGAAAAATGAAAACAGCTATATTTATTATCAAGAAAATTATAACAAGACGTCAAATGTATTATATTTTGTTCAATTATATGTGACGCGCATAATTTTCTCAGTCATTTATTTTGTTAACAGAAAAGAATATTTTAGAAATATATAATATAATCCGCATAAGCTTCCCGTCAGTGAGTAGTCCGCTTTCTGCTTTACCCACGTTCATCAAGTTTAAATTTCATTCCCGAAACATATAATGCGTCGGTCATTCCCATTTCTACAGAGCTCGCTAATTCCGCCCTTGAGAGAGAGCACGACTGCTTAAGCTCTTTCGACTAAAAACTTCGAGATCCTCTCTCGACGGCGTATTACAGCTTCCGTTCTCGTAGAATGAACTAATCATGAAACAATACGAGAGACCAAAGCCCCAAAGCGCGGTAGAGTTTGATTAATGGCTGTGGAAGGCATAAGCTTTGTCTCACTCTCTCTATCTCTCTTTCAATCGCTCAATCTCTCTCTCTCTCTCTCTCTCTCTCTCTCTCTCTCTCTCTATATATATATATATATATATATATATATATATATATATATATATATATATACACAGGCACGCCGTTAGAGGAAACAGGAAGGAAGGCGAAAGAGGAGACACCCATGAAAAGCACTGGACCTTTATCTAATTGCTCGACTTCTCCGTATTTTGCGCTGTCACGAGGAAATGAAATTCGACGATGAAATATCGTGAAACGAAGAGAAATCTACAAATATATATTATACACAAAAGCCAGAAAGATAGACAGGAGACAAATGATATATTTTTTATGATATCTTTCTGGGTCATCCGATATACGCCCCATTTTGCGACTTGGTACGACGAAATGGTCGATGAATGGGTATCCCATCCAGGAAATTCTCATATTTTTTCTCGTTTCGTATCCACAGATAGTGAAACACTCTTATACGAATTGGCAGATTTTTTCGCATTGATAGGCTTTGCCCATGTGGTGCATCCTGTTTCTTTATACCTTTATTCAAACAGGCATGAGTTATATGCACATATATAAGTATACGTACATATACATAATACTTAATGTCATCGGCTATATTGGCAGAAACTGTGAATTAACCCAGATCTGGGGGGGGGGGGGGTACAAGATAAAGGCCCACCAAATTTCGTCTGGTTCGTCATCCATGTAAAGATGTTCACTGTATGCGATAATATCCTAATGTATTTTTTGCCTCGAATTTTGGATAAAGGCAAATCGCCGAGCCTTTTGTCTCACGAATCCAAAGCTCCGCTGCAGATTCGATACAGTGCCCGATAAATTATTATTCGGGATTCAATTCCCGTGAGTGCCGGTAGTAACGGCAACCAACGTTACAAATATGAATATACCTCGTCGCATTATACATGGGATATTGGTAGCCAACCGGATCGAGCTACAAAAAACATGTCATGATGTTTTTGTTTTACAATTTTTTCGTTATTGGATATAGCCTGGAAAATACATAATAGAAAGATTTCTGAAATGTAAAATTGTACTTCTCTTTCGGCAAGTATACCTACTATATTAATTCTCATAAATTTGATCGAATTTCAAAAATATTTTTTAACATAAGCACACTTATCGGAATATTTTTCTGCTTAATAAATAATTTTTTTTATCGGCAGATCGTGTTTAATGACATTTCACAATGGCATTTAATCTACCACGCGGCGAATGAAATTCATACGTGAACGATAGTGGAAAACTATAGATAATATATATGTATATAACGGGGACATTTTGCGCAATATCTCTTCGAACGAGACCGCGTGTATTAAGTACCATGTATATATCTATAGAGAGTACTTGCCCCTGTGTGCTGCGATCCAGTCAAAATTAATTGAATTCGGCCAGGAATTAAAGATGAACGAGATAAACGGAGATCGAGGTGGATAGAAAATAGAGGAAATGGAGACATAATCGATGGGAAAACAAGGACCTCCTGGATTCGACCTCGGAACACCCGCACCTAAATGGGAATAATAAATAGTCGAACCAGAAGCTCTATTCTATATAGATATATCTCGTATTTCTCTCTTTTTCTCGATTCAGCATTGCAATCTACCACCATAACATTCGCGCTATATCCTGATCCAGGATGAACGATGGAACGTTTACGAGTGGCCAGAAGCAAAACAGATCCCTGGACGATCTATCGCGAGCCTATCGATCTATACGAAAGATAAGAGAGTGCGTTGGACATCTCGTCATTCGTATCCTGTACGGAGATGAATATCTTTTTATACAGTTTTTGGAAAGTTATTTCGATGCTTTTTTCCGAGTTTCTAGGTCAATTAATATTTATGCGTGAAATAAAATCGCAAATAACAATAGGAAAACAACATTGGAGAAAAATACGCTCACGCTAATAAATAAGCTTTCGTTCATAAAATTCACAAATTATGTGCGTATACGTTTTTAACATTTTCTAATAGGATATCGAAACGTCAAGAACCATGAAAAAACTCCGCGTTCCTATCTACAACATATATAGTTCCCGTCCTTAAAGTCTCAATCAATATAGTTGCATAAATTATAAACATATATGTACGTGTGCTGATATGGGGCGTTCCAAATCAGGTCCCTACGATTCCCTTATTTTTTTGTATATTTTATATTATTGTCGTAGTAATTATGAAACTATATATCGGAAGATGCAGCTCGTAGATAGTTGTATTAAATACAGAAAATTATCGAACAATAAATAATCTATCAACGTTTAGGGGCGAAGTTCGATCTAAAACTTGGCTGTTCTAAAATACGCTTCGAATTTGTTTTATAGAATTGACACTATTTTCGTTGCTGTTTTTGGATTTTTAAGGTGCACATAATATTTTGTTTCATATTTTATAGTAATTATTTCTCGAAAAGATTATTGGCATGTAAAAATTGACGAAAACATAAAAAAATTAGGTATGAGCTAAGTCCAAAACGGTAAGGGTGACAAAACTGTACATTTAATCTCGAATGTCCCATACACGCACTATCGCGCGATAAAAAGTTGGCTCTTCCATAGTTCTTTCGCATTTTAACCGCAAAATTATTCAAACCATTCGCCTTTTACCCGTTCGCTCGCATTCAATGAAGTTTCGCAAACTATATATATATGTCATATTCGCGCCCAAAGCGGTTTCGCGCATATATTCCATCGCATTACATGCTACGCTTTTCTTTTTCGAACTTAACTTTTTTCTCGCACCGCTTCAACGAACAAACCTGGGCGTCCTATTAGCCAAGAAGCACACGAGGCGGCGGTTAATACAAGCGAGAAAAAATTCCTTTGCCGTTCTATAACGTTCTCCAGAATATATATTTATATATTCTAGGGAAAAAAATAATAAAAATAAAAATTCAGTATATAACGCAGGCTTGATGTCCGGGTCTTGGTGCTATTTAAGGCTCTTCCCATGACGTTACGTTATCATCATCGCGCTGCTTTAAACATATGTGGAGCGTGAGGAAGAACGTAATGAGACACACACAGAGCCCTTTTTTCATTATTTTCTCATCGCGTTATAATTTTCATTATTCTTCTGAGTGACGTTACAGGAGGGTCGATAAACGCCGATAAACAATATTTGCGCAGCAATTGTCAACGAGGTCGAAAGCTCCAGGAAAACAATACAAAATTGCGAATGAAATTCAAAAGCCATAAAAATAATTTTAAGATGAGAAAAATTTCAAAAAAAGAAAAACAATATTTCTTAAATATATCTTTCGTACTATTATTCATTTAGTTTGCTTATAATTTTTTAAACATCATTGACTCAAGAAAAATACGAATACAAAAAATGACTTTTATTGTTAAAAGTTGATCATTGATATAATTCTTATCGCAGTCTCAGTGCCATAAAAACTCAAAGTATCGCAATTTGAGAGAGAGAGAGAGAGAGAGAGAGAGAGAGAGAGAGAGAGAGAGAGAGAGAGAGAGAGAGAGAGAGAGAGGAAGAAGCTTTCCACGCGAGGATGAACACGGTGGACATTTTGATCGGTAATACATGGTTGATATAGTACGATAAAACGAAGAAACGGGAGGAAGACCAGGTGCGACGCTACGTTACGTAGAACAAGCCGTTGATTACTTTCTTACGACTGCAGATTCATATATATGTATATAGGTGTATACCCGAAGCTGCAATCAACTTCAACGAGATGGCGATGTCAGATCGTTTTAAGAATCGCGTCACGTTCGGAAAAGTGGTTCAGCACGTCGATACCAATATATATCTACGTAAAGTGTACAAGAGTGTTATATAGGTACATATAGATATGTATATGTAGGTATAAGTGACCCTTGGGCTCGAATGTAGTCTGTGCTGCAGTCTCGTGAAACGAAATCGGCCAAGTTTGATGCGGCAGCCAACTTTTTTCAAGGCGTCGACTTATTTGTTGGAAAATTGCCGAGTAACCGAGTACAACAAATTCGATTTTAAGCCTTTCAGAAAAAATTCACAATCATCGACGTTTTATTTTGATTTTTCTTACGTTCTTTGTTGATTCTCGCATAGGTTATATCGATTTCTTGAACAATTTTTCTTATCTTCATTACATACCTACATACTTTGGTGTTTAAGATTTTGTATAAGAGCCGTGGAAATGGAATTTGATTTATTAGTTGATACGCGAGCCCTTGAATCCTCGAGAATTTTTGAACGTACGTATAGTCCAGTCACGTATTTCCGTATAAGTATACATATTTCATTTTATCGTGAAAAATAGTATTTCTGGTCATCGTTGTCGGAACGGAAGCGAACCGGAGTAACGTCACCATCGTAGCGAAGCTATCAACTGTCTCGCAAAACCCGTTCACGTCCGTTTCCTTCCATTTCCGTAGGGGCCGTTCTTCTTGCCCAATACATAGGTATACCACGAATTAAATACGTGACAGTTTTCATAGAACCTGAGCTAACGTACCTACGGAAATGTAGGATCGAGTGAGTTGACGTTTTAAAATCTTATATACGATACTCTTCTTCGATATATTGTATCGATAACAGAGAAATAAGGTGTTTCTGTCGTTCCCCGTAACATTATACTTCTTTTATCAATAAATAATGGGCTCTGTAGTACAATGGAGCCATGGAAACAGGTTCGTCGAGAGTTGAAAAAAATGTTTGGTTCCACGAGGGTGTTACCCCCTCCCCCCCTTATGCACAATGTTTTCACATTCTCTCAAGCTTTTAAAGGACTCCGTAAAACACTTCCCAACAATGATATTTTATTATTTATTTGTACAATTTTTCACAAAGTTTAGTACTTTCGGGTACGAGTGAAATTTCAAAATTTAACACTTTTTTGAGTTTACGAAATGTGATATAAAAAAGCTTGGAATGGAAATTCGCCACGTGTCGCAAATAAGACATATTTTTCACCAAAAAAAAATGAAAAATAATTTTCAAAATATTCACACGATTTTCTTGTTTCGTTACCGTCGGGGAATATCTAATAATACGAGTGCACGATATGTGAATTAAGGTCGAACATTTCGTGTCTACATTTTATATCTTTTGCGTCCCTACGCACTCATCGTGTCCCTTTCTTTTCACGTCCGTTCGTATCATCAGTTGACGAATTAGGGTAGTTCGAAGCTTGGAGATTCTTCCCCGAGACGCTGTCTTGTATCTTAAGGGGCAACTCGGTTGATCGGACGTCGTCGAATCGGGTGGCGCGGCGGTGATTTGCAAAGGATAATTCCGATGGCCCGCATCGATATATCCCTCGTGCCACCCCGAAATTCGACGATACGAACAACGGGGTTTGCGTTAATACACCAAAGATGGATACCAAGTACGTACATATGAGTACCTAATGCGTTTCGATAGAGCGCGAATGTTGGAAAAAAAAAAAAAAAAAATAAAAAAAATGTATCTTCCCCTTTCGTTCGATCCGTTATTTTCGTAATTCCAAGATTTTCCAATTTAAACCGATGAGGTGGCGCTTTTTTCTATCCCAAGTCGAAAGTGCGTGTGTGTGTTTCCCGCGGATATATTACGAGGAAAAAGCTTGATTGTTTTTTTTATACGCCACGTCGGACGAACAAATCAACAGCACGAAAATATCAAGATTCGTGGTTCGTTTCCGTTCCTAGCCAACGGATAGCGCCGTAACGGCGTCGTCTCTTCTATTTTTATACCGTGATGATCATGAGAACTCGGGCCCAGCTTCATCGCTTCCTGCTTTCTTTACAATTACTTTCCTTACCTATCTATTTTTGACGAAAACTATTGAGTTTTCGGGTCTCCGGTAAAAAAATCCAATAAAAGAATAATCTTTCAATAAATTATACTCTTATTCCAGGCGTATAAAATTGAATGCGTAAGATTTCAAAGTTCGAGCAAATCGGCCCAGCACTCGATGTTCCCCGAGGGGGTTGCGGTCTGCCCACTTGCGACCTCTTCTCGTAATATTCGATTCGCAATATCGATAAGTCGACGATGAACGAGTGAACGAGAAAATTCTTGGGACGAAGAGCCAGCTGACGCTTCCAAGATTAGTCAGTGAGTGCGCGCGAGAATCGCGACTCTATATTTAACGTATATACGAGTATATACCTACTATACTTGCGCTGGAGAGGGCCCCGAGGCGCAAAAATAAAAGGCATTGCATTACACCGAGAGAGGGAGGGAGAATCCTCTCTCGCGTCTCGCCACTCTGAAGATATTCTCGACACGTCCCGTCTCTCGCGTGATCTTCAAGTACCAGCAGCTCTCTTTGCCATTGAAGAGAATGTAGCATACTCGGTGCACGAGAGAGATGCCGGTGGAGTAAAGAATATGCCGTGACGTGGAACTCGCTAGATTAATACACATTCGCGTCGTGCGGAGCGCGATTCCAATGAAATTGATTTCATCGAATAATTATTATTATTTTTCGATCAATGCAATTTTAAATTACACCAATCATAGCCGTTTCATCGAATCTCCATGTTATCGATAATATCGATCCGACTTATATTCAAGTTAATCAACAGTTTTCGTTTGGAAATCGTATTGAAAAAATTCATTCAATTAAATTTTTCCCAAATCGGGAAATAAAGGTGGTAAACGTTCGTTAGAATTGTTTTTAAAAAATGTATTTCGAGAATCATCAATCAGGCCTTTATGACGCCGATTACACAAAGCGAAATAACTTCATTTGCTCGACGCGAAATTATTATTTATAAAATTCTAATACTTATTAGGATTTTATTTCGTTGACAATGTTTGAACAATCTGGCGTTCCGTTTATACCACGATGCGAATACGAATACTTCGCCATGGAGGAAAAACATACCATAAGTATTGACGTTGTCAAACAGAGTGGCATTTTAACGAAATTGATTTCATAAATTAATTTTAATGAAACTTTCGACATTTTATTTCATTTGTAGCTCGATGTTTAGCAATAGCGTCGCGATTCAATTAACTCCGAACTCGATAAATAATTTTCGTCCGATTAGTCAGTTTTAAAATGTTTGTATTTCAACCAAAAAAAAGAGACAAGTGATAAAATGAGAACGGATGTTTCGTAGAACGATGTCTGTTAAATTCCAATCGTCGGCATGGTTAGCCTATATAGGTACCTACATATAGATATGACGCCGACTTCCGCATCGAGCATGCGCCATCGCTGATTACCCCACGTGTCATTCTCCGAGGATTCGAGTACCTATATAGGTGCGTCAATATAAGTTGGGTGTGGTTAAGCCGTATCGCGTGTGCGAGTTCTCTCAAATTCAAGGAAACAAGCTCATTTCGAAGCCGGACCGAGCGAGCTCTTGTACTACCTATACTTGGGGGTTTATGCGAGTGAGGCAAGCGCGAGATTCGATAATGGATTTGCGAATTAAGCCCCGTGCGAACTATAAATATAGTTCGGCTCGTACCTATATAACTAGCGTAACATATTAATATATATCGAGACGAAGAATCTAATTCAATTGCGCAGTAAGCCACGAGTTCTCGGTCGTAAAAACTGTAACGTTAGTCATCGATACAGAGAAAAATACCAATCGTACACGAATGTATCGTTTCGAAGCAAGCGGTAGGTACCTACCTACTATAATACCCCGTAAACCGAAAATAACGGCGAAAAAGAAATACCTATCGGAGAACGAATGAGTCATGAAATAAAATCTAACTAATTTATATTGCAACGGTTTTTTATTTTCTTATCAAAATTTCATCAACCACGAGATTTTTCAACGAATTCGTAACAATTTTATATTTAAAGAGAATCAAAAGTATTTGAAAAAACAAAAAAATCATTTCTCGAAATAGCCTCGAAACGTGAAAAAGTAAACTTTTTCACATTTTTGTTGTTATTTAAAGCATTATGCGTATATTCGATAAGAAGTAGCGGTTCGTTTGAAAAATCGGTGGTGTCGGACAAAGAATAAGTTTGTGCTGTTTTTCCTTTCTCTCGACCCCCCTCCCGTGGTGCGCGACACGAAAAATCTCGCTCTCTCGAAAAATCTCTCACAATCAGACGATCTTTTGTTCGTCTTGCTTTTAGGTAAGCAGTGCCGCTGGGCGAGAGAAAGAGAGAGAAAGGCGGAAACGTGTTTTACCGCCACCGCGCCGCTCGAAACCTATACCGACAGCTAAAAGTCAAAAGGGCGTATCCCACATTGTAAAATGATTTGCGATACGACTATGACTGATTTCGAAACACGAAAAGACCGCGCGCAATGGTCACCCTCCAAGGGGGCCCCCCCCCCCCCCCCAACAAGATATTTCTCTCATTCGTGGTCCTTGCTCACACACCCCGCTGGTTTGACGGGCGCGCAGCTTGATTTTTCCTCGCACGACGCTTCGTAAGAGCTTCAAAGTGAAAAAGAAATGTCTCCGAGGTACACCGAAAGCGGAATTTTTTTTTTTTCGTTTTTTTTTTGTCGCCATTGTCAGTTTCATCCTTTGTTAATCCCGAAGCCCTTTTTATTACCTACGCCTGTAAAAATACGCTGAGATTCTCTAATGAAAATAATTAATGTTCCTCCGTTTTTTTAACTGCAACGCGATGAATTTATCATCATGGTGTATCATTATCCACCCTGAGCACCTGTTTTTATTACACCGGGTATTCCTCCGCGGTCCTGTCAGGCCATAAAAACAAACGAATTTAATTGAAGAATCTCCCATCTTCGAAATTTATTTCCGCACTCGTATTATCGCTGCCCCAATGTCTACAAGAAAAAAGTCGTAGAGACGATGAAAAAAAGGTCAAAGAATTTTCCATTCAAATACGAAAATGAATTCCGCGTGGGCGAACCTAGGACGAGTTTTGTAACGTAGGTATATAACACAACGCGGATAGTTTTACTATACGATCGGGGCAGGTCGCTGGAGTGAAGAATGAAACACAGGGTGTGGAACCCTTGGACGAGTTTACAAGCTTCGAGGACCACTGGGCGCACGCGGAGTCGGAGAAAGCGGCATCAGGGTGTGGTTGCACAGTGTGACTCTAGTACATGTATATACATTTTAACACACACACACACACATATATCGGTATACGCAAGCAGCACGAGCCACCCACGTAGGGCGTGGACGAGAAGGGATCGTGGAAAACATTTCACACGGAGAAGGCGTGTGTTTGCATCGTAAAAATGACATCGGTATACATAATATGTATGTACGTATATATATATACATATTTCTATGTTTGTAAGTGTGTATCCTTGGAGGCAAAAGGGCGGCTCGTCTTACTTTTACCCTAGGCGTTAAAATTCGTAAGAACGTGTTCTTACGAATATTTCTGTGTACATATATATATATATATATATATATATATATATATACATATATACATGAAAAATTAATGGTCGCCTTGACACGGTTTTTGACGAGAACCCCGGTTCTTTTTTCACCACGGTTGAAACTCATCTCGACTCGACTCGACTCGACTCTGTGAAACGACATTTGGATTCTCGAGCTATTATTCCCATGGGAAATTTGAAGATGTTATTGTGGCTCGAACGAATAATAATAAAGTTCACGAAATTTATTTGTGCGTTTGTACAACTAGCCGAAAACTCGCGCATAAACAAAAACAAGGGTGCACAATGGAAATTTAATGCGCGAAATGGATACGAATGCCGTCGACTTTGTATAAAGGACGAGTGCGAGGGAGAACTGAAAATTTTCGTTACCGGCGCTTTGCCTGCACTTCCGTTGTGAAAAACAAAGGTAGAAGAAGAACTGATGGGGCGGTTAATAACAGTTTTTGAGAGAAAAACCAAAAGCAATTTCGCTGAAAACTGTGCGATTTTAGTGACAATGTAGCGAAAATAAGTTAGTCTGTATAAATGGTTGCAATTTTTAATGCAAATTTTCATCGAGTTTTTGCCTCAAAGTCAATACGAATTTTATACCGATTAATTACCTGATTAATGCGAGGTACGAAAAATTACATTTTTTTAAACATTCGCATGTTCGATATTTTTGAAATTTTTAATTTTTTTATGATCCTACCAACTTTTACATCGAAATTAAATTTGTTCTCGTAGCTCTAAAGGTTTTAAACATATTGGGACGAACTAAAAGTGACATTTTGAAATTTATGGAAACGATGTTTGCAAACTGTCGAAATTGGTCGAACAGAAGCAAAGTTACGTCAGCACTTTGAATTTCAACATTTTTCTTAACTTCGTTACGGACGGGCTCAATAAGATAACGATATTTAATTTTAATCAAAACTTCCCCACAATTTTATAATTTCCATGACATTAAAAATTCACTGTGAAAAGGTAAAAAAATAAGATATACCTAACTTATGTTAGTAGCTAGCATTTCCCCAACAGAGATTTGTCAATGCACTATCGAATTTTGTCATTTGAACCTGGAAACGACAGTAGTACCTACGATACATCTTTCAATCTTGGATTTCACTGCGGATCATTTCTCCGCTCTCGAAAAATATAGCTCGTAAAATCGAAAATCTCCGTTTCTCGATTGTATTGCATTACCTCGTAGCAAAATTGCCGGTACACATACGGTCCGCAAAACGATGGAGACTTCCCATTCGATTTCCGTAGTACCGACGACAAAAAATTGGATTGGAATGGGAGAACACGAACCGTGAGGAAGCAAGATCAATAACAGGATGGTGGCCATTTTTCATTCTCCTTTCATTTTCAGTGTGTCTATGGTAGGATATATGTACGTACACAGGAGAGGAAGGTTAACTTTATTCAATGTCGTCCCACCAGACTATGCACCACTATTTGCTTTTCCGAGTTCTGTATTTCCTTTTTTCATTCCTCTCTCGCGCGTCATTCCTCTTCATATATTTTTATGTATTCGTTTTAATAGCTGTCCGTGTTTTTTAACTTTTTTATTTAACGATCCCTACGATTCGTCCAGGGCCCATTCAGTCCTCGATAACGAAGGGAAAAGCATTTGTATAACTCATAGCTGCAATACACGTGACGACTTTTCGTCGCTTTTCGTCGCCCCTTTTTCTCGTTTCCTTCCATTTATCTTTTATTTCGTCTATGTTTCTACTACATCGGCACCGTTCTCTTTTTATTCAACATACCCATGTCACTTATTTTATTTCGATTTAATGAGTTTTGCTTACAAGCACCCCGTGACGTCTTTTTTTAATTGAACGATCTAATAATGTTCGTTAAATTCATTTTGAGAAATAATCAATTTGATAAATAATACATTTCTTTGACTGGCATATATTGATAGGAACTAAAGATTGTTTAATTAAAAGAAACACCGAACAAATTGCTGAGAATCAAGTGGGCTTGAGTTTTGGTAAATGAACAAGTGTTGGCATCAAACTCTTAACGATGAACTCACACGGAGTTGTAATTCTTTATTATGATAAAACGTGTATTACCTATACGTACCTACCTAGGTATGCGTATGAGAGACGGGAGTGGGGTTAATTGCTTCAAGGACAAATTGAAGCATCGACGTTTTCGATTACCGTTACATGTTTGCCACTATCATGTTGCCCGCTGCCTCTATACGTCTCGTTTCATTCAGCGCCTAACATTTCACTCGGGAGTTGTTCCAATTTCTTCCATCATCGACACGGAAGAATCCGGTCGAAAGAAAACCACCGGGGAGGATGCTGCTCCGTTTTCCACGTTCATTGTCGAAATTCCCAGCTTTGTTTGCACTAAAGCGTCGCTTTCGGGACACGCGGGGGCTCGTGCTGAGGTAAGAGCCTGAGGCTTTTTCCTCGTTCGAATAATAAAGGAGGACTTGGCAAGAGAGGGAGCGAGATAACAACAAAACAGGAGGAAGAGAGAGTCCTCTATAAAGCGTGCGGCGAATCTCCGAATGTGCTGTATAGTAACTAACTATGTATATACACCTATATATAACGTTAACAAACCTGTAAACATATATATATATGTTGAGAATGCTACAGACGCACACACGAGACGTCACGAACAAAAGCTTCGCCGAGCCGAGAACCCGGTTGAAAAAATGTACATACAGAAAACGGTTTTTTCACATATTTCTTTTATGACAAATTATTGGAAATAATTAAAAAAGTCTATAAATATTTTCGACAAAAAATCACTAGATATTTCTTTTTAATATCAAGACGACGGGAGAATGTTGGTAACTTCGAAGTAACTCTACCTATGTAGGTACCTAATGAATCAGGCGCCGAAAGTAAACTAGCTCGACAACATTCTCCATTGGCATATCGATTGGAAGCGTACCCGGTTCACAAAATTCTTCTTCCTGTTTTTCATTCCAGAATAATTTTTTTTCTTTTTTAATTAGCCTCGAGAGTACATAGGTACTCGGGTGAACATCGCTCGCCATCGATAGGGTCGCGCGCACACCGAGGGTAGGTATCCGATATCGACTGCCGTTATGCCGTCGCTGCCGTGCCAACCCTTCGGCATGTTCCACCGTTATCGCAAAGGGTATATATACTTGACCGTGGGGTAAGTAGGTACTGCCGCGGTCGGAAAGTTATTCCACGCGTGTAAGCCCAGCGGGATCGTGGCTTCCGATGAAAAATGAGTGGACTTGGATTCGGGTTAGTGAGAAAACTCGTACAAGCTTTTTTACCGCATTAAACTTTTAATCATCAATTTTTCAATTAATTTTCAATTGTTAAATATTTCAACTTTGCAACACGTAAGGACGTAACTTTTTGTATCGTAAAAATTACAATCGAATCTAGAAATAATAGATGGATTTTTAAGGTAGGACGAGGATTCAATATTGTAGGAACGTTTCGAATAGAGGTTATAATGGCGCAACGCCCTTCAACAAGTGCCTACTTCTCATTCATGCATAAGCTAATTTCAATATACCTACTTATAGTAAAGGAAATGCCAATTATTACAATGTTTTCTCATTTTTGAATTTATTTAAGTCGACTTAAGTGTACTTCGAGGTTGAATTATATACCTCACAATTGTACGTGGCATTATAAAAATAAGAACTTGCATTCATTTTTTATAAATGACTTAATTATCATCCAAAAATCATGATGTAACATAAACCGTAGCCATATTTCCGTAGCCAGAACCTACGAAATCGTTTTGGATCATCCGCGCGGATATAACTATTAATGCGATATTGAACAGGGTTGAAAATCTGGGTGAACATTTAAATGGTGTATAACCGTGCAATACAAGTATCGTCAATAATATTGTTCGTCAATCATCGGGATTGTCATTACGAAGTTATGGACTTTCTTTTCAACCTCGGATTGGAATAATCGCAATGAAATTAATTATGGTAACGCGGCATCGGATTCATATCTTTTTACCTTCTTTACCTCCTTAATGCTTGGCCTTGAAATAAATTATAATATGTATCATTTTTTAAAGCATAAATAAAATAATCAGCACAGTTTGATGAAATAAAGTTCGGTACGTGACGTACAACGAGAATTATAAAAACAAAAAAATCAACCGAAAAACGAGAATTTAGCGGTAAAAGAGCGAATGATTGTGAACAAGTTAACCCTAATAATTCCAGGAGGATGTCGATAGTTGTTTGACAGTTGGGTGTGCAGCTCAACATCGTCGGTATAAACTACACATGGCGCCGGTAGTCATAAATATGTTATGCACGAGCACGTGCCAGCCGCCGGCGCGCATATGATTTACCAAATTTCCGGAAACGAGACGCATTAACTCGCCTCCCCAGAGTCCACACGTTTCCCTAATCAAAAAACAAAAAAAAAAAAAAAAAAAAAAAAAAAAAAAAAAAAAAAAAAAAAAAAAAAAAAAAAAAAAAAAAAAAAAAAAAAAAAAAAAAAAAAAAACATACAATGTATCATCACTGATTATTTGTTTTATTCAATTAACCACTCTACTGAAAAAGTAAGTTTGTCAAAGTAATAGAATTTGATAAACAACAAATATTCATTTTTAAAAGAGCGAGAGATGCACCATGGTAAACAAAATAGTGGCAGTCCTAGTTTGAATTTCACACCCCACCGGAATTAATTAGCAAGTTGTTCCGACGCCGGCCGGAAGCCGGGATCGCTGATACAGACGCAAAGGATGACGCGATATTAGCAATACGATATACGATACGGGCGGTTGCTGAAAATTTTCACCGAAACCCCCCAACAAGATAGTCTCCTAATCGCCCAATTAACGCATCTCCGTTCAGCGACTCGAGGTTGACTCGAGGCTTCGGTTTGAGAACCTCTGGACGTTTCGTGTCTGACAGACGGCGTTTCCAATCGTCCTAACCGGGGTGTAATAATGAAGAGAGAAGCCCTTCGTAATAATTATCGTACTCGATCTTTAGACCACGTGTCGGTTGCTAGCTCGACTACTGGGTTAAAGGCAACCCCGTACATTATGTTTCGGTCCCGGCTGGAATCTCATTTTCTTTTTTTGGCTGGAACCCCGTCCGTCCTTTTGTAACAAACTCTCGCGCATATATAAACGTGAACACGCGCCATCTCTCCGGATTAACATATCCTATCAACTTCATATGTTTAGTATATGTATATATATATAGCCATCCTTCTATGATAATCAGACATTAATCTGTCCAGTAATCATAATTTATAATAATTAACAAAATCTAAAAACATTTTTTACAATATTTATTCGTAATACTTTGAACGATAACGTGTCTATCGATTTTTTTGGTTAACTCGGGCCTACTGTATATCTCATTTATCTATTCTACACGCAATAACGTAATTAAGTACTATTATTTATTATAATCCACGTACATATAATAAGATTATCGTAAATACATAATATGAAGAATTAATTCTTAAAACGGATTATTAATGTTTGATTATAATCAAACATTAATGTTAATAATTATTATTAATGTTTGATTATAATCGAACATCAATAATAAATATTATTATATAAATGGACACTGATGGTACATTTTTGACAATTATAAATTGGTGATAGGGGATATACTAATATCTTTATTTATATCGTTAAACACGCGTACGCACGTATATATAGTACCTATAAGTAAGTGAACAATTATTATTATTTATTGTCAATGATGTATACATATATTATATGTAGGAAGTACATGTGACGTACCTTACGCGATATAAATGTGGATATTGGGGACGAGTATATATATATATATATATATATACTCAGTAAGTTGAATTAATTCAGACTCTGCGGTCTAATCCAAACTTAGAACGTCAGCCTTGGGCTTTACGAGATAGACTGGATTTTTCCAGAGTTGTCAGGGCTGTCCAGAGCCCCTAGAGATAATTTTTGTTCTCAGTTGCCTAAACTCGCCACATATCCTACCCGACTAAGCCACACGGCCATAACTTCCGGTATTAATGGACCATCGAACACATCCCCGTGTTTATATTTCTGTTTCGTGTATATATATATATATAGAAACATGCGGTATACGTGCATTACGCGATACGAAATGGTCTTGCGGTTGAATTATTTCGAGGAAATATTTTAGAGCGGACCACCCCGTGGCCAAGCATTATCCAGTGTGTTCCTATTGGCCCGTTTGCTGGAATATAGATGTTGAAATTCTATACGGATTGGTGAACGCACGTAAAGAGAAAATATACCGCGGTTCGAGCAGTAAAGTACAAAGTATATATATATTGCATTATAAGTGAGTACGTGCGCAAAGTGGAGCCGGGGCTTTATCGCATGTAGGAAGTAGGTATGGAATAGCAGATTGTTGGCGCAAGTAGGCAGATAAATAGCTCTCTTCTTATTACACCAATTTTCCAAAGTCCAATGACAGATGATCCCATTTCTCTACTAAATATGAGAAACTTAACGATTAAAAGTTTCGGGTATTTGCAAATTTTCAATATCGATTGGAAAATAATTCATAAAATTGATAAAATTTATAAAATATGTTTAACACTGACTCCGAGGACAGCTCACTCCTTAGATGGAACGCGGAGAGTTCGGACAACGAGTGCAGAGAGTTTTTTCATATAACAAAACGAGAGTTTTAAATACCAAATATATTAGAATATAACGTGTGCTAAAGTTAAGACGAATAAATTCTTTTGTCAAACTGGGAGTTGTTTTCCTTTGGTCGCAACACAAACGTCCAAAAAAATAAAAAACAAAAGAAATGTTTAACGAGGAACAAGGACCGGGTTGAGTCAACGATTTGCGAAGTAGTTGGAACGAATGAAATTGTACATATACTTAAATGAGAGTGTAAACTTTTCGTACAACGAAAATTGCGTCTAATGAATAAACGCGTTCTTCTTTCATCGTTTAATGGCCTTAAGACGATAAGATTTACATATCGTGTAGAAATATAATTTTTTTCAGGCTCTTTTGCGTCCAGCTTGTCACGTACAATTTGATCGGAAGGGTAAAAATAATAAGGGGTTGTTTTTTCATCGTCCAGCTGTTGGCTCAATTTCTTGGCTCGAAGCCTCACGCACTCACGAACTCTCGAGGTAAATCATAGAACACCGGAAGTGACCAATACCCAGTTATACATTGGACATACTTATTCATAAACATACACTTAAATATAGGAAAGGTTCGACATTCTATATATGGTAGGTACAAAACTATATGGTAGAATGAGCTTGAACCAACGACGCGATTCCAATGGGGGGCAGCTGCGCGACATCTGCGGATTACGTTCTCGCGCTACGCGAAGCTCTTTCTCGCCCGCGCACAATGATGGTTCTCGCATTCGGCACGAACAAACGCTACATCCATACAATAATACAATATATCTGTGTATGTATGAAAAAGTATGTACATATAATTATTATTATTGGTATATATATACATACATATAATGGGAAGCGCGATTAGAGCTTAAACGAAATACAGAGCGTTCGCCACCGCCCATCAGGATAGAAGGCGAGTTTAATAATGCGTGACACAGAGCGCCACGGAGCTTGGTCGTGTTGCGTATATATATTATGATAGATATACCAGCATGGCTGCACGAATTAATCCTCAAACCTATTTCGTCACTTAATTCGCGTCTCGCGCGACCTCAATAGCGGAATTGTTCAACATTCTTTCCGGGAAAAAAACAAAAAGTAACGAGTAGGTACTTTCAAGATTGTTATTAAAACGAACGTTGAGTGTTTTAGATTTAGTAATTCGCGGAAAAGGAACAAAGAGTAGTTAACGTATTTTCTTAAAATCCGCTTACAATTTGTTTTATTTCGCGTTGGTATTTACGATCATTTGTTTTATATTTCGTCAATTATTCATTTTCAAATAATTCCAAGTGGACAAGTTTTACTGATTGCTTTTTTGTTTAGTTAGTAAACTAACCACTAAGAATATTGTTCAATTCATCTTTTTGCCTTAAAACTGTAACAATTTGGAAATCGTTACAAATAGAAGAATTCAAATATTTGGTCAATTGCTTATACTATGTGGCCAAATTGTTCATTAAGTATTTCAAAATTTCGGCGAGATGAGAAAAATTAGTGACGTCTTGGAGAGTGAGAAAACGCGTGCGTGGAAGCGTTGACAGACGAAACATATTTTTCGTCAAGAGCCTACCCGGATACTCCTTCCTTTTGACTTTCCTTTTTTTCAATTAGGAAAACATGATGGGGGCTTCGGTCCGTGAAGAGACGGATGGAGAAAGGGAGAACATAAAAGCTCGCAAGAATATAACAAGAGAGCATCTAGCGTAACGGAGGCGGTATACTTACTATATGTATATATCGGGGGTAGTTGTTCTCTTCGCAACGAGTTTGCCACTTTCCAAAATAAACAAGATTTCGAGGCAAGAGAGAAAAGTTGATTTCCGTCGGTCTCACTGTGTCTCATGTTCGCGAGTAGCGTAACGTCCGCGATCTTTCCTCGAGGAAATGGGATTTTTCCTTGCCACGTGAATCGAGACGTTGGACGCTTTCAGAAAATATCTAATTTATGTAATTTTCGTCATTTTACTTTGCAATAGCGAAGCGAATGCGTCGAACATTTTTTGAAATTTTCGTAACGACGTTTTCTTGAGCCACTAATGTAACACGCGTTGTTAACAAAAAATGATCTATAAGACCTTTATTTTAATTGAAAAGAAGTTGTTCATATATTTATATTTGTTACGAGGGACTAGTAAAATTATGATTTACAAAATAACAATGTTTTTAAAGACTTCTCGTCGTTGTTCGACCAACCATTAAATTTGTACACCGAAACATTTTCAAGGCTCTCTTTAACGCGACAATGTGGGACCTTGACAATACACCGTTTTAAGAGCGCTCGTGGACGTAAAGTGTATACTGAAAGGATTCGCGGAGATTTTACACAATAGCGGCTTACGCGTCGATGTGCATGTACCATATACGGCTTTTGAGTAGTATAGGGATTGATGTCACTTGGCGCTTTCCGTGCCACCGCGAATTCTTTTTGCAGTGGTGCTCCGTCTCAATGCAAACCCGGATGGTCTCGTCGCGCAATTAATCCCCGAGCACTCGCTCGAGTGCGTCAAAAGGCCACGTGTGGCGCCACCGTCGCACAATGTATCCCGTCAGCGGCAACTACCCCCGTTTTTTTTACCATCGGAAAAGAACCGAGAGGGCGCTACCGGGGTATGTATAGGTACTTGGGCGCTCGATGTTAGAGGACGCGTTTCGGCAAATAGAAATGGAGAAAAACGAGAGTATCAACGAAACAGAGAGGAAGAAAGAGAAAGAGAAACACGATATATCACGGAACAAAGGAGGAAAGAACGGCGGATGTGAAACTGAAAAGGGGGCTGTGGAGAAGAAGCGAACGAAGAGATAACAAAAAAAAAACAGAACTCAAGAAGAAGCATCGAGGATAGATGGATAAGAGAGAAAGAGAGAAAGAGAGGGGGAGAGAGAGAGACAGAGAGA
>JAPYZT010004403.1:0-10425 GCA_030522965.1 Tryphoninae sp. A BG-2022a | reverse complement strand
ACGGGTTCAATAGTTGCTACCCTCGATAAGAGGGAAAACCGGAGAGTCGATAGCAAGACTGTTAGGCATCTATATGTGCCATTTCGACAAGGTTACTGGTTTACGCTTTATTTATGGTTTAATAATTGGCACAGTCTAACTGTCATATATTTCTTTTCTCGAGATACTTTATCAAAAATAAAAAGAGGGTGAGAGATTTTCCCTCTGACCTAGCCAATGTTTTTCTCGTTTTCGCATCAACTTATAATATTTTTATCTTCTCGCTCGCAAAAGCTACGATTATTATCAAAATTCATCTCTCAATTAAAAATTTACAATCCATGTGCAAAAAAAGATGTCTCGATTTTGTTTGATGTCCATCCAATAATTCAATTAAAAAATATTGAAAACAATATAAAAAAAGCAACAATTGTATTTTTATTGCATAATCTATGTTCGCGATAAAATTTTGAAATAAAATTGAGTAACGGTCGATTGGTACATTCGCCCCTAACATGTAATTTATCAGCGATGCAAAACGATTCAGGAAAAAGGAACTATCGTGAGAGGTCAGTGGACGGTGCAAACGAGAGAATAATAGGAAACGTACAGAGAACCTTTTTCTAGTCGATGAATATTTTTTGTTCAATTGAAAATTACACAAGAATAAAGGCGGACGAAGAGGGGAGAGATGGGCAGAGTGAGAGACAGAGAGAAAGAGAGAGGGAGTCACGTATCGTGTGAAAGCCGAAGAGTGAGCGAGAGATATGGAAAAATCCACAAAGACCCCACTGGTTCGTCGATGGAAAGCGTCTCGATGTTCTTTCATTGGCCCTTATCAGACACTTTGTATTGACCGCTCAAATGGCTCAATAAACGACGGAGTTGCATCAGTTCCGAGATGTTTATCCCGAACGTGTGATTAACCACAAGGATACATTCTCGAATTGTGATATACATGGCAGAATGAATCAGAGCGAGAGAGAAACAGGGAGATAGATGCAAATTTAAAAATCAAAACAAAAATCAAAATGAAATATCCGCGACGTTTACGAGCGGATAAAAACAGGAAAACAAGAAACATCCGAGTTTGCGCATTCGCGGTGCATCACCGTTGATATACTTTAAGCTCGCGAGTTCGAACCTCAGTTGCATCGACGGTCCGGTTGCGAGCGCGACCGGACCAATATATAAAAAACCGTTCGTATCTTTTTTTCCGCTCAATCGCACGAAAAGTTCTATTCTCAGAGTGCGCGGCAATTAAAAATCGCGAATTACGAGAATTCCCAATTCTCCCGGGCTTATCGTCAATGAATTTGGAAAACGATCCTGTGATATGTAAGATATTTTGGCGCGTTGAAAAAAGAAGAGATTATACTTCAAATTAATTTCTCACCGCGTGGGTCAAGGTCGGTAGATAAAACGCGAAATCAATCGAGTCTGTGACATTAGTTGGTGAATTTACTTTTGTATTTTGTCGTTAATTGAATTTAACTGGATTACAAAATTCTAGAAGGGAAAGTTTAGAGTTTTGTTTTAAAGAAATTTTGTTGAAAATCGGTATGTTATTTATTATTTGCTGAAAAATTCTCGAGTGAATTCAAAAGTAGTAATTTTCGTTGGAGCTTTGCTACGGCTAGAAAAATATAATTTCTTTCCCTCGGGTGTGCGTGACTGTTGCCACGATCATAAATTACGAGAGACAGAGAGAGAGAGAGAGGGAGAGAGAGAGAGAGAGAGGCAAATGGACAGCGTGTCGAGGGGACGTTCGAAAGAGATTTAATACGTGCGTTCGCGCTAGACAGTCAGTCGCCGCGATCGGCGCTGAGAAACGTCTTCGTTCGAGTCACTGTTAGACATCGAACTGTCACCGTCGCTGTACAGCGTGCTGTTTTACATCGGAGAAATTTTTCATTCGCATTTTCAACATGTTGGCGAGGCATTTACTTTTTTTGGCAACGCGACGACCCCGTAAGTTGAAAGGTTTTTTTACAAATAAAATTAGCCCATGGTGATTGAATCGAAGAAAAAATAGTTCACGAATTGTTAAACAAAAATACGTTTTGCGATTATACAAAGATTTAAATATCTTTGGCACTTGACAAAATATATTTAGTTGAATTTGTTTATTGCGATTGTTGTCTTTCTTTACGACGATCCCGTAATTTGAAAGGTTTTTTTACGAATAAAGTTAGCCCGTGATGATTGGATCGAGGAAAAAATAATTCACGCATTTTTAAACAAAAATACGTTTTGCGACTATACAAAAATTTAAATATCTTTGACACTTGACAAAATATATTTAGTTGAATTTGTTTATTGCGATTGTTGTCTTTCTTCGCGACGACCCCATAAGTTGAAAGGTTTTTTTACGAATAAAATTAGCCCGTGGTGATTCGATCGAGGAAAAAAATATTCACGAATTTTTAAACAAAAATACGTTTTGCGACTATACAAAAATTTAAATATCTTTGACACTTGACAAAATATATTTAGTTGAATTTGTTTATTGAGATTGTTGTCTTTCTTCATTCACTATTTCATTAAGCATCGTCATATCGGGAGACTCGAGCTCGACGATTGGTCGCTGCCAGATGATCGCGAAAGAGCGTATTATCAATTCACACGAGTCATTTCGCCGGGTAATTTTCCTATGTATGGAATCTTCACTCCGTTATACATTATGTACTGGGCTTTTATCTCACGAATAAATAAAACGGGACTACGTAATATCCGCATTGAGAATTATACAGATTATTACATTGTCGATCAATTTTTCATTATTATATTATAATTTATTCGAACGATAATCACGACTAGAACATTCAAACACGATTCAAGACCGTGATAACAAAAAGTTCAACAATTTTAAAGCGATTTGGAATAATTATTTGGTATAATTAATGAAGAAGTATTATTTTAATTAAATATTCATTTTTTCAAATTTTTCATTTCGTTCCCGCTTAAAAATAATAATGTTATTATTATCGATCGTTGATCGAATCTTCTAAAAATGTTGATCGATCGTATAATTTTATGCGGCATTGGAAGCTATTGAAAAATATATAATATGGGCCAATGACATTTTGAGTGACAGTGGTATTTGTTTTCGTACGATGCTATGGAAATTTTGATTCCAATTCGAGTCTTTTTTTCGTTTCATTATCTGACCGCTCGGTACATTATTCGGATCCCCGATTCCACTCGTTCGAACATTAAAATTATTATTGAACTGTAAAGTTTGACCCTGATCCGGATGGGAGTATGTCGTAACGTTCAAACAAAATCTTGAAATGGAAGTGAGACAGAGAGGGACGCTTTGTTTACGAACGACGTTATCTACCCACAGAGCAGTGATTGAAAAATATCGCAATTTGTTACATGAGAGCGCGCGGCCCCGGGGTATGTCCGTTATGAGTGTGCGTGTATAAAAATAACATGAACAAATACATTGTCCCACGTCGAGATGATGTGAAATCGTCTTGGTCGATATCGAAAATTAGAAATAAACAAATTTCTCTCAGGTGCATTGAAATTTCTGAATTTGATTCTTTCAAAAATTTTGAAAATTTTAACACGCCTTTGAAAAAAGATGTTTATTGATTTGTTTATGGATCAAAAGTCTTTACTGGTTTTTGATATCGACTTGGGAGTAATGAAAAAGAAGTCGACGCGGAGAAAAGTGTGGAAAAGTGTAAAAAATAAATGTTTCATCTTAAAAAACATGTCAAATATCGAGAAACACTCGCAGCCGCATAAACTAATCGTAAAAGTCGAGCACAGGAATAAAATAACGACTTTTTACAATGTAGATTGCGTTTTCTTTCGACGGGTAATTTTCCAAAAAATTGAGAATGAGATTGTTGTTATTGCCTATAATTGTTATTATTATTGATATATTAAGTTCACTTCTCGAATTCCTCGATGAATTCCGCGCGTCCACGCGACTCCAAAATCGACGATTCTCTCGCCAAACTAAAATTAGTGTAGGCGAAATACGAAAAAAGTATTTAAAGAAAATTTTTCATTCATTTTCCGGTCTCGTTCGTTACGATTTGATAAATTTTGTACATACAAAGAAATTGAGCGTAATATTATTTTCGCGGTTTATGCTCGTTGTAGATGATCGTTGCAACCCATTTTGATAAATATATCTAATATAAAAAGATGATTTTCGCATGTTTGTATAGTTCGAATTAGCGTGCTCGCCTCGCGTTGTAAGTATAGCGTCTGTAGCAGTGTGACTAACAAACAAACTAACTTTTGACGATTCTTCACATTTTGTTATATATTTTTTCAATTGTTTTACGTCAAGAAAAGTGTACTCGATTCTCGAAATGAGAGATACAAGTGCATACTTGGATCAACATAACCTCCCAAGTTTTCTCCCAAGATTTTGTCAAAAAATATAAATATTTAGGGCAAAAGTAAAGTATCGCTCTTTCCATTATTAACTTGCCTATGGGCTTTATTTTTGCTTTAAATATTTACAATCTTCGAGAAATCTCTTACCAAAAATTGGCGAGAATATGTTGATCCACGGTTACATCGTAAGAAATATAAATAAACATCGAGAAAAAATAATGTATATATTTCATTCATGTGTTTTTGTTTCTCTCATTTAAATCGTATGTTATTCACAAAGAATAAATTCAGTACGATAAAAATGAATTACTTAAATCGAATAAAACTTTTTCGTTATGTCTCGTGAAAGAAATACATTGCTCTTGTCGCAACAACGAATAAAAAGGGATAATCAATTGCTTGCAACTAATAAAACAAAGCCCGCGGACGCTCTTGCAACCTGGGGTGGCATGCAGTTTTTTTTTGCGTTAAATGTATTATATTTTGTACATTGTATACTTCATTCGATATGCAATTCTGAGCGATAGCATTCCCCCTCGTTTTTTTAAAAAATAACGAATAGGCTCATCGATAAAACATTATGTAAATCATCTATACGAAGATACTTAAGAATTTTATTGTTTCATCTTTCCCATTGTACATATCATATCGTATATAGCTCCTACGTTATTCGTAATTATTCATTTTTTCTCTCCTGATTAGATTTATTTGCTGCGTTTATTTGTATGTTAATAGATATGATTTTTTTTATTACCGAAACTGCATTTGCATTTTGTCATTTTGTTCCATTTTCTCTTTTTTTTTCTATTTGTCACCAGCACTTGCGAAAACCCGTTGATACACACTTATCGATCACCAAAACCGTCATCCTCGTCCTTGTCATTTTATACCTGTATATATATACAATCCTTTCACAAATCTTGCCTCAGCTGTGTGTTCGTATCTGTCGTGCAACAAACTCCTTGTGTTTCACATTTTCACTGTGTTCTTATAAGGGGATATGCATTCATAATATATACATCATATATGAATGTGTATATATAAACGTCAAGTGAAAATTTATAAATATTTCTCCGTACGAAAAATATTTATAAATTTAGAATTATTTACATATATATATATCACATGCATAATTTCATATAGAATGCCCCACAGTAACACTATCATAGTTACACGTTCCATATTGCGCTCGGTGAGTACATTTTTGTTGACATCATTATTTTCCTTTTAAAATTTTGATACCGTCATTGCACGCTCATATTGAAAACTCATGCTTCTGCTGATATGCCTTGCTTGCTGTTCGAGTCAACGACTAATGCTTTGACATAAAAATGCGTAAATAATATCGTAGTAATTTTATTATAAATTTCTGCATATAGAACAAAATATAGATTTATACGTATGTGCGAGTTTATTAATAATGTACTAATCTTAATCCGTTTGATTCCGGAAGGTTTTTGGCCGATAAATGCACAAATAGAAAGAGGTGGATTGGCAAAAAAAGATAACTCGCAAGAAAGAAACATCGAAAAGTAGGTTTACTTAAAATTATTTAATTTAAATCTGACAATTTGTGTTTCAGACAATGCGTTGCTACCACTTACGGGAGAACCGACACCGGCCCAAGCGGTGTCGCAGACTCCACCGCCTTACGTTGGTCCGCCGCAACCACGCGATTGGCAAACAGTTCAAAGACGGGTCGATTATGGCGACGATGGGCGAAACAACAAAAATACAATTTCCAAAGATGTTTATCAACAGGATTATCGAGTTCGCGAGGACAATCGAAGGAGCTGCGGGCAATCGCAACAACAGCAACAATCTCGGTCGAGTTTCGGTTCGACGGAGAATCATCGAAATTCTCGAGCATTGGAGAATATCAACCAGCCTTACTACGAACCACCCAATTATGGCGATAATCGTATTTATTCGCAACAGATCGTTAAAGCGGAAAACGCAAGAAATCAACAACTTTACGGTAATCCATCCGCTGAGGGAAAACAGTTTTTTACTCTACCGACGAGGAGACCGGCCAGAGAGGTCGAACCACAAAGAAGCGTTACTCCGGATATCACGAGAGGATTGGGAAGAGGTCCATTGAGTGCCATGCACATGCTCGCGAGACATGGACAAAAACCTGTCGTTGATAGCGCTATGGGACAGACTGAAAATTGTGGAGATTCTAATCGACGTGGTAGCGTGGAACAAATGCAAATGCGAGGCCCAGCGAGACTAGTAGACAATTTGCATCCGCAGCAAACGGCTGTTGACGCGAGAAACAGGTAAAGTTTGTTCGAGCGATGGAAGTTGTGATAGACAGATTTTTTATGTCCCCTATAGAAAAATATGCACTGACTCTTCTCTCAATGTATTGCAGATTCGTTGCACCTCTCGGGCTGTCCGCGCTTGGCTATCGTTTCTTCGCTTCGTCACCGGTTCGCGATATCGACAGAAAGTCAACGGAGACCATTCGACATCCAACGATATCTCCCATAGCTACGGGAAATACTGCCAATACTTTTAAATTATCAACACCGATGACACGCTCCAATCCAACGGTAGCGGAACGGCTAACTTTAGCAGGAAACAATTGTCCATCGCCCATACCTGGCGCTTCGGGGCGGAGCACACCGACTCAAAATTCCTCAGGACGAAACACACCCACGAACCTCTCGATTATTTCTCCAACGAGAAGCAGTATGTCGAACGAGGAACTGTTCGCGGCTATTCACAAGTCTAAGCGAAGGCTCAATATTAAAGACGACGCTGAGAGTCTTTCACCGGCGAGCTCGACGAGTTCGTTGGTCAAAGCTCAGGCTGGCACGAGGCATAGCTGGAGTCCCGAGAGCCAAAAAGCACCCGATGTAAGTTTACCGACTCTCGATGCTATCCAATTTAAAAATTCGAATTAAAAAAGTTCTTTTCGACTTTTATTGGTAAAGAGTTTATTAACATTCAAAAACGATCGAAATCTCACGAATTACGATCACACGATTATTCATAATTATTTCATGATAGTTCTAGTAAAAGCTTTTGAAATTTATGTGATATTTTTCGTTAAAAATATATCCTGAATCGTAACTTTTCAGATACCACCGACAATTCAATCGCCCTCAGCGACGTCCCGTCTCGATTTCAAGCGCCTGTTGCTGCAACAGAGCGTGAAGACTGGCCCAACGAGATTATCGGCGGCTGAACAACTGAAACTTTCGCGTCAACAGAGCCATCAACAGCAGCAACAATATCAGCAACAACACTACCACCATCCATCAACACCTCAAAACATACCGCAAGTTCCACTCGCCAAAGTTCTGAGTCCTCGATCGGTCTGGCGATTCCAGACGCCCCGAACGGATGTCCTGTCATCAACAATAATCGAAGACTCTGCTGCCGAAGAGAAGGCTATGAAACCATCGCCGGAAAATCCGATGACAACTTCTCGCCTGACTTCGCGCAGACAGCTCGATCTCGGTGAAACATTACCCGATCGTTTGGCCCGTAACGAGGCTCACAACGAGCGAACAAGGAACAACGTCAACAACGTCACCAGCACCCAAACGAGAATCAGCCACACGGCGACGATCAAAGCGCCAAACGCTCAAACAATCTCGTCACTGCGTCAAAGTGGTTGCGTCCCTTATTCCGAAAGTTCGACAAACCCGTCGAACCTTCGGCAAACGATCCCCGTCGATCCTGCACAAAATATAACGGCGAGTCACGTGACAGCACCGTGCAACTACGAAAATCGTAGAATAACTAATCAACTGGCGAGAGCACAATTTTTAGCCGGCTTGCCAGTGGCGAATAATAATAATAATAATAACAATAGCAATCAACGCCAGAGTGCCTATTTCGAGAAACGCTTCAGAGCGCGATCGGAATCACCCAAGCCAGCCGCGGCACAGAGTGTCGCTCGAAGTCCCAGTGCCCCAACTCTTGAGACTGCCCTCTGATCGTTGTGGCAATTTCTTCATTCCCTCGATTTTGATAAATATATATTTTTTCCACGGCATGGAACGAAGAATGGAGACGACTGAAAACGGTCCTGAAAAACTGATGGAAAAAACAAGACGTCGTTCTTTTAAGTCGAGAATAGACGGCTATTTGAATTGTTTTGCAAAGACAAAGCTCGACGGAACAAGGGCGGGGTGAATAAAGTTTGTCTCCTGTTCTTATATAAGATCGTCTATCGGAGTATCGATGCCATTAAGTTATTAATTTATTTCTACGATATGATAAAGAAAGACCTTGTATTCGCGACGCTCTAGTGAACCTTGTAAATAAAAGTTTGTTACTCTCTATCTTTATATCGTATAGCCGGCTTGAAATTCTGCTCGCTAGTCTAGTCGAACACCGCGTATGAACAGTAGCGTTTGAATAGAGATGAGAAAAATAAGTATCGTTGATGAATAATTGTCTTTTTTTGTACTCTCGCCGGAAGACTTTTCTAAAGAAAAGTCAAATCAAACGCATCATATGTACAGCCTGCTGTGCTAATCGCGGACTAGATTTCTATTAATCCTGGGACGATGAATATATATTAATATATTCGATGATTAGGACAAAACTTATGAGTATTGAAAGAGTTGCCTTATTTAAATTATTACAATGTTAAATTATAATATTTGCTACGAGCCTGATTGCCTATAGCTAGATGGGCTCATAACAATAAAAAAAACAACAGCAACAAAACTATAAAGACACGTGACGCGCTAGGAATTAAGGCGAACATTTTTTGTACTTTTGCTCGGAATAAAGAGAGATGAAATTATATTTCTCGTGAGTGTTTTGTGTAATTGCAATTACCAAAAACAATTTCTCGCCCTCATAAATTTATTAATGTAACGTTTAAGATATAATTCGATTGATTTAAAAAAATTCTGAAATAATCTCCTTCCGTACAAGAATCATTGGTTAGTGGTTGAGTAGTAGGGGGTTTCTTTAAAAAGTTAATCTCTTCAGCTTTTCAAACGTCGGCTCGCAAAAAGAGTCGCGTGGAGTGAAAAATTTTGTTTTCTTCAAAATACTTCTAAAACAGTCTTATTCGATTGGAAATTTCTTCCAAATCGCTAGATTTTGTCTACTTCGACCTAGTGTTATTCCTGCTTGATTATAGTGAAAGAAACCATTCTACTTCGACCTAGCGTTATTCCTGCTTGATTATAGTGAAAGAAACCATTCTACTTAGACCTAGCGTTATTCCTGCTTGATTATAGTGAAAGAAACCATTCTACTTAGACCTAGGGTTATTCCTGCTTGATTATAATCAAGCAGGAATAACCCTATTATAATCAAGCAGGTTATTCCTGCTTGATTATAATCAAGCAGGAATAGGACCGCTAGGACCTAGACGCTAGGACTTAGACCTAGCGTTATTCCTGCTTGATTATAATCAAGCAGGAATAACCCTAGGTCTAATATAGTGAAAGAAACCATTCTCTTTTCGTAGACTTGAACTTGGAACATGCACAAGTTCCTTCATTATTTCTTTTGTAATGCAGTCGATATACAAATTGTAAGAAGAACATTTTTCGATTTTACACCAACTTGCTCGTTCAAGGAAGCGGACGTACGGTTTCTTTTCTACGTTTGAACGAATAATATTCGAAACGAATGAGCATGCGCAACTATTCTTACTCCGGAATAGAGCTCCACCACAGCAAGTGCCATGTGGACCTTTGCGCTTCGGGTACAATCTGCGTTACCATGGGAAAATAAAGAAGAAACTCGTCTCTTCCAGTTTTACCTAACTGCGATAACTATAACCCTAAATCGTTTTTACCAACAACCAATTGCATGCGCCGGGCACGTAGTTGCCTCCATTTCCGCATGTTGAAGATTTGCGCACTGCTTATCTTCCGAGTTCCCCTTCTTTTTTTCCCACTGACAATAAGTCGATAAGGAACCATTCGAATGAACACTTGACTTTCTTATTCCTTCGAATTAAAACGTTGACTGCCGGACTGATTTTCCATGATTTGTCCGAGGCGCCAACATGAACTTTTCATTATGCGATGCATATTATGATGAAATCTAGCTCCCAGCAAATAATATGAATTATAAAATCATGTTTGAAGCATT
>JAPYZT010004402.1:0-12178 GCA_030522965.1 Tryphoninae sp. A BG-2022a | reverse complement strand
TATAAAAAAAAAAGCGGGCGGGTGAATTTATTTGAGATTTAGAGCGAATTAAAATTGTAGTTGAAGTTTGTATAAAGATTCCTGTATAGAGTTTCAAAACAAAATTTTTAGATTTGTTATTTTTTTCTTATTTATAAAAAAACGCATGGTATAAATTTATTTGAGATTTAGAGCGAATTAAAATTGTAGTTGGAGAATTTATATACAGATTCCTGTATAGAGTTTCAAAAAAAATTAGATTCGTTGTTTTTTTGTTATTTATAAAAAAAAAACCCGGGGGGTGAATTTATTTGTGATTTAGAGCGAATTAAAATTATAGTTGGAGAGTTTGTATAAAGATACCTGTATACAGTTAACAAAAAATTTTAGATTTGTTGTTTTTTGTCTTATTTATATAAAAAAAAACGCGGGTGTGAAATTTTATTTGTGATTTTTGTTTCAGATGGATAAGAATTAGTGCAAACTATACTGGGAGTCTCGTAATCGAAGTTTACGCAAATATTGATGTTTACTTGCTCGGCGTGAAGAAAAGAGATACGACTGATAAAACTCGGCCTTCGATTTATAATAAAAACAAAATAATGTCTATCATTTTTCTCTTTATTTTACGAATTTTAAGAAATCGATAATAAAATTGTGGAGGATGTTAATCTTTGTTTATATTTATTGGTTTAATTTACATGGAACGCCCCATACATAGCGCGCGTATCGTTCTTTTTTTTATCGTATCGATAAATGTATTTACGAGCTTGCTTTACTGTCGTGGAGCTATATATATATATATATGTATACACGTTGTCCAAGGAAGCGCGCGCAATTTCACATATATATGCAACTTACGGAGCGCGTACAATGGGAGGTTAAGTACGACAGGCCGTAAAAGCCGGAGAGGTAGATTTTTCGAGTCATAACCTAAACACCAGTCTCGATACAGTAAAACGCGTTGCGCGTATTCGAGGTGTCTCGGAATTCGTATAAATGTCTCTTTGTCGAGAAGAAAAGGATACGAGACAAAAAGAGAAAAAAAAACCCACGAAACACACAACGGAACTGGCTAACCGCGTAAATCCGTCGATAGAACGTACGCGAAACGAGTCTTGTACAAATAACAATATAAAATACGAATCGCGCTTTTTACGATAATATTTCTGTACCGTCGGATCGCTTTATTAAATCTGTACAGATCGTACGTATATTTAAACCGCCCGGCTTCACGATACATTACGAAAATACTACATGCAAAGATTTATCACTCTTACGACGGCCACGACGTCGTGGTACAGTATACGATTTTTCGTGGCACACTGATGCTCGGTGTATAACCGACGGGGGACAAGCCCGCGCACACGGTGGAGTCGTTAGTACGAACGAGGTGGGAGAGAGGGACAACAAGAGCGCTCGCGTCGAGAATCGCGAGGTTGGAGGAGTGGGGGTAAAGATTGGGAGAGAGGGACGATCCGGAAGCACGTAATTCCAGGATGTTCGGGCAAAGCAGCACAGACCAGCAACAACGGCGGACTCAACGAAGCGCGTTGGCCGGTTGGGCGAGCGACGCGGTAACCGAGAGGCGAGAGAGGCGGTTGAGCAAGCAACAGGACGACGACGACGACCGCGAGCCACACGGTGTGACAAGCGATGACTCGCGTGGGTGCGAGCGAGACGGAAGGAACGAGTGGGAGCAACGGAGGTATAACCTATACAATACGAGCATCGTAAAAGTACGAGGTGAATTTTGTATTGGTGAGTAGTAAAAGTGGCATTAGTGCGACGGTGCAAAGAGTACGGAACGAGTCAGCTACGATGTTATACTAAACTTACTACCACGAATGAGATGCCTTAGTATTCAACGTTTATGTATTTTAGCTCTTGGTGTGTATTGAAACACACGGACGTGACTGTGCCGATGCTGTCAAGGGGGAAAAAACCATCCGTGGAGACCGAGCCTGCTGCTTGCGCACACTTATGCGCATGTGCACGTATTATGGCTTCCCACGTACACGACTCTATACGTACTGTGTATATATGTATATATATATATGTATATATATATATGTATGAAGAGCTGAAAGACGAGCGCTGGCACCGGCGCCGGCAGCCTGCTGCCGTTCGCACACCACGCCGCACTGCGGCCGAGGACGGTGTTTAATAATGCGTAAACACACCGTTGTGTTACTCTTCTCTTATTTTCTCTCGCTTTATAGCTGAATTTACGTGGAAAACTAAAAGTCCACCGTCAACTGGACACGAATTTTCATTGCATACAACACATATATAGATATATATAAGTACGTTATAGGAGAGGAAAGAAACTCACGTTTATAGGGAACGCGAGGCACGGAACGGGAAATTTATCGTTATGATTGCTCGTATGCGAGCGAGTCACAGTAACGCGAGTCTCTTGGTGTTAAAAATTGTCATTTTTCTTTTCCTCTTCCTGTCCAATACACGTAGTTCGTACATCACAGAAAACAGACAAGGACAGACGGACGGACGAGCGCCAGCACGATCTTTCCTCCGCTCGTCTCACATTTCTCAACGTCACGATTTATAAAAGCGAACTCGAATGTTTTCGCGCAACCGACACGCACACACGTACGCGCACGACTGTTTAACACACAGTGAGAGAGCACGAACTACTTTGGATCTGCAAGATTCGAAGTGCCCGCGTCACGTTTCACTACTTCACGCTCTTTTTTTTGTTTCTTCCCCCTCTCTCTCTCTCTCTTATGCATCGTTGCGTATATATGTATATACGTATATCGCGTTCACACTCATTATTTTGCTTATTTTATTCACTCGGGTACAGACGCAACGTTCCAAGTGCGACTCTCACTCAACCGGCTCGTTTTTTCCGACACGCCGGGCTGCACTTTTGCAGCTTTGATCGTGACGTCGTCATGAAATAGATTGTTTTTTGTTTTTTTTAAGGGACCGGTGGAGGGGGTAGGCACTACTCGGAAGGACAGGTTAAGTTCGACGAGCAACACGCGGTATGTACACGGCCGTTGTTTTTTCTTTTGTTTTATTTTTGTTTCAATCTCCAATTGTTCGCGCAGCTTTGGCCCGTGTACTCCGCTCGAAGCGATTCGACACCAGCAGTTACCTCGTAGTCCACCAGCCGTCGCGGAATCTCTATCTGGCACTGAAAAAGCTCAAGCGTTGCAGCCGCCACGGACGTCGCCGCGATAACTATAGACTAGCTATAGGATAATACACGAGAGACCCGAGAGCTGCGCGCGCGCACGCGCTGATAAACGGGGAAAAATTATTCACCGATCAGACTGTACCGTACGCTCTTGGCTATACGGTACACGTCGCTCCTCCCCCCCCCACCTCTCACCACTCCGCCGCACTGGCCACTGTGGCGCCAGCTCTCGCTATCCTTATGTCACAGTAAAATAGTTACAATTCACTTTTATAATGATAATGCGACACGATATCGTCGAGATGGTTTTTTTTCTCTCGCCTTTTGCTTGTTTTCTGCGTTTTCTTCTTTGTTTTTTTCGTACGATGGTAGACCATAGCGTGTAGATTGATTTTCACACTTAGGGATTACGAAACGGAGTATTTATCGGCCGAGTAATACGAGAATGCGTATGAATAGTAAAGTAAATTGACATAACATACGATACGTAGTAATGTAGTCGTACGAGAAGGGTTACCATTACCGACCGAGTTTTCTTTCTTGACGTTAATGGATTTTAGACAGTTTTTTTTTTCACATTACAATGAAGCAGAACTGTTTTACATGTAGACAGAGCCTGGATACCTGCTCACGACATTGGTAAAACGTCTGCGAGATTTATTCTGTTTTTACAATTATTTGGTGTTTAATCGAGCGATGAAGATCAATCGTCGTCAGGAGGAATTCCCAATTCTGCATCGGTCCACTTCGATGGGTCCGGGTAGTCAAACTCTCCCTGCGCCAAACAATAAATTACAGCGTTTCATGAGTCCTCACTGAATAACACTGGATAAAAATATAAATGTATAAAATAATGCATGTTTGTTACTTACGATGATGTGACCATAGTCGTGCCACAAGTGCCAAAGAATCCACCACCACATCAAACCACCCATTAGGTTCGACACTGTCACATCGATCTTTGGTGGGTCGGGAATTTCTCGATAGTGAAAACTGAAAACATTAATATTTAAGTATTTGGAAATACGTTGACAGCTTGTTCGATCGTCTTTTCATCTAGATTAGAGACAATATGCTATTCTAACAATGCGAAACATTGTCAAAGTAACAATAATATCGAGATCGTCATCCTAACCTATAAAAAGAAAAACATCGCGAATAGTTGCATAACCTGAAACAAAATAAAAACGATACTTACCTACCAGAATTACGCGAGGGTATAATATGCTGTGTAGTTTTTTTAGGTACAACTTTGGTAACGATGTTTCTTAACATCGGAACAGCGCGTGAAATCAACATTTTTATTTACGAGAAAATCGAGTCGGTTCAACGTCAATAACTCCCGACCTACTCGATTTTCTGAATTGACGAGGTTGCTTCTTGAAGACGCCGCTAGAGGCAGATCAGTTGCGTTCGAACGAGAGGTTGGGTACAGCTCTCGGCAGAGTACATTTCGGTCGACCGACGTCAATCAGGAAATCTTAACTTTTGTTTCACTTTATCATCTTTTTCCTCATACTTCCGGTTATCTCATCCGATCAGAATGATTTCAATAATGCGATGCTGTGAAATTCCACGCACCGAGTGATGTCATCCACTATATTCATCGACTCCATTGTTTTTGTCGCATGAAATATTTTTCTTTCCCACAATGGCTAAGTCGAGTCTCAACAACGAGTAGGGAAATCCTCAATGACCTATTGAGTAAGAGGCAAGGAATAACCAGATATGACATAATTTATTAAATACTTGATTCGTATATTCTATTTTTCTATACACCATTTTGTTTTTTTTTCTTTCATCTTTGTTTCTTTCGATCAGCTGACTTTCGAGTCGGTCGAAAGCGTACATAGTTTTGTCAACTAATGAACACTGCAAATTACTCGTCGTCCAACTATACAAGCACCGTGGCGCCAATACAACAATCTTTTTCCGCCTCTCACCCAGATTCGTACGTTATATTACAGAACGGTCAATGGACTAGCCCACAATGATCCCCATGACTTTTTAACCCGTCGGTTTTCTTTTTCTTTTTACACTAATTCATGTCGTCTGGTGAATGTTTCCTTATGAAGAAATTTCACCAGGCACTCAAGCCTGTCGTATGTGTGAATATCTTTTTATATCTCGCAATATCGCACTTTTTCTTCAATGTAAATTCGATAAGGACGCTCTGTCACCTCTCTATGCAATATCGATGTACCGATCGGTCGAACAACAATGAAATCTCATCGCGTAATCGCCAAGAGTTTCGCACGTAAAGTGATTGTTAAATTAAAAGAAAATTTCACGTGCCACGATCGATGAGATAGAGGTGACGAGATAAAGTTTTCCATTATCGTTGATGACGGAAATATATAAATGTATACGCATGACAGGCTTAGTATATTGTGAGCGACGGACATTCATAGTGAGAGTCCCGTTTCTTGTTATTTATGTCGAACAACGCGAGACCCAATTCGACTATGTAATTCGACTGAAATTCACCCGTTCTATCGAGGCAATTAAATTTATAATAACATAGTTGTTGGATTCTCGAGGAGACTCTTGAAAGCGGAGAGCCATTGTGCTCCGACGGCACCGTCGACGGTGCGATGATCGCAACTTGCCGTCACCGTCATAAATTGGGCAGTGGTAAATCTGAAAAATAATAGAAAAGGTTTTTGACTCGCAAGATAGAAATTTAGAAACAACAGACGTTGAGAAAGGCAATCTTCAATAAGAACAATAACTTCCAGTAATTTTCTTACCCTTTATCATTGTCAGCCGGTATGAGCCTTGTTTCGGTTCCACCAACAGCGAGGATTATTGACTGAGGTGGATTGATGATTGCTGCAAAATTCTTTATACCGAACATTCCCAGATTCGAGACAGTCACGGTACCACCTTGGAACTCCTGAGGCTGAAGTTTACCTTCCCTCGCGCGTGCCGCCAGTTCCTTCACGTCTTTGCTTATTTCTACTATTCCTTTAGCGTCGGCGGCGAAGACAATTGGCGTTATAAGACCATTGTCCGTACTGACAGCGACACTCACGTCGACGTGATCGTATCTAATTAGAAAAAACAATTGTCAATAACCTTCGAGTTGGGAATCTAAAAACGTGTGAACTGAAATTTTACGTGGTTCAATACTCACTGTCTAATAACATCGCCAAGCCATGCACTGTTTCCTTCCGGTACTTTTTTACAAGCCATTGCTATTCCCTTGATTATAATATCGTTTATGCTCAGCTTAACATTTTCTTTCTCGAGCATTTTGTTGAATTGCGCCCTCATCGCCATTGCGGCATCCATGCGAACATCGACTGTGAGATAATAATGTGGTATCGTTTGTTTGCTCTCGAGTAATCGTTTAGCTATTACACCACGTATCGAGGATACAGGGATGTCCTGACCACCAGGAAAACCTCCAGCGACAGCCGCTGCTGGAGCACCGGCTGGTCGAGCACCCACGGACGATGCACCAGCAAGATCTTTCGATGTTATCGAGCCAAATAGGCCAGATCCTGTGAGGCCCTGTAGACTGAGACCTGTTCGGTTTCAGAATAAGAATGGAAGGATTACATAATTTACCGGATAATCCAAGGCAATGGCAATGCCGCAATATGAAATAATTATCAATTTCAGAGATTTAGCATAATTTTCAATGTTGACAGTAACTAATCTTTGTACTTTTTGCTTGAATTTTTACAAACCTTGTTCAGCGGCGAGTCTTTTGGCAAGAGGACTTGCAAAGACTCTATCACCTGCAGAAGCTGCGATCGAAGGGGCTGCAGCAGGTGCTGGTGTGGGTGCCGATGGTGCAGCTGGCGCAGTTGGTGCAGCTGGAGCAGCTGGCGCAGGAGCCGCAGCAGCAGATGCAGGCGCAGCAGCTGGACCATCTGTATCCTTGAAATCTTTAAAAGCCGCCACACTGGCTTCATCAGCCACAATAATGCACACAAGTTGTCCGATACCGACATTCTTAGTGCCTGCTGGTACGATTATTTTTGCAAGGTAACCCTCTTCGGGTGTCTCAAAACCCATGGTAGCCTTGTCCGTCTCAATTTCAGCTAGCAGATCGCCCTCGTTTAGTTTGTCACCTGATATAACATTTATCGACTATCATCAAGATAATAATAACGATATACCCATTTAATAGCTATGGGACACTATGCATATACATATTTAGTAAACAAGTCATATTCTCACCTTCCTTCTTTTGCCAGGTGATAATCGTGCCAGTCTCCATTGTAGGAGACAAGGCTGGCAGTGAAACTTTTATATGATCTGGATAATCGGCATAAAACCTCAGATGTTGCCTCCATGGTCCAGCCGTCGTTCGTTGCACGGCGTTCGTGTGCCCCTGGTACCTTTAACAATATAATTACACAAAAATTTTAGTGAAAACACCGATTACTCAACGACCTAACCTCAAACTATTGACAGCGATAGGGGCAAATTTTCTAACTCGTGACGAATAATTTTCTAGTAGCCGGATAAGTGCAATTTATGTGACAGGTATTTTCAGATTCTTAAAACATATATATGTACCTCTGCAACAATTTCCTGTGAAGACATCGCGTCGTCAAGCATCTCACTGTGTTCGCACGAACAGAGTTATTACGTAGTGTCAGTCGAGCCAATTCGTAACGAAGATTCGTCGTCGTTCGTAACAACATTTCTTAAGACTTGTTGAGCAGGATGGATTAATAATTTGTTTTTCCACGTAATACCGATGGTACACTTCGATAAATGGGAATGAAGGGGAATTTATAACGTTCTAATAACGGAGTAACGACCTGCGCGATGAAAGGTTCAACGCGTGAAGCGTGGCACGGCAGTAGTTACGGAGGTACAAAATCACGAAACAGGGACACAGGGTTATCCCACACCAACGAGAAGGAGAGAGATAGAGAGAACGAGAACGAATCGCTTGATCTATTTTAGAGGTCGTTCACAAGGTCACGTGAACCAGGGGGGAACATTTCTTTTAATACTAATCGCGGGAAAAATCCAGGTTGTCGGAATTGTTTTATTTGAGATTGACATTCAGTGCCAATTACTGTTCCTCCTATTATTCAAAATGTTACCGATTTTTTTTTCGTTGGTGCCCATTGTCCAATGTTCGCTGTGTAAGTTATGAAAAATATCGCAATGGCCATTTGGTAATAGCAGCTAAAAAATATGCATTACACACATCTATACGTGAGAGTTTTAAACATTCGGCGCTATTACGCCGCAAGTTGGCGCCACTTGCTAGACCCGGGTGGTGGCGCCCTTGTGTATATACGCACCATTCAACAGTTGCAAACTTAATTGCAGTTCCATTGGTTCTTTTGTTTCGAATGTCAGTGAAGTTTCAAGATTTGCAGTGTACAGTTTGCAATCCCGTTTGTATTGACGTGAAAATGAAGAAAAGAAATTCGTCAAAAGTATCCATCGTTTCTAATTCATCCGGCGTTCGCGCAATGGAGGTGGTAAATATCCCAACGAAAACTGGCGTACTTACGTTCCCAAACGGTGACAAGTATACAGGCGATTATCAAATTTGTGGACATCCTCCTTACATCGTCAGACAAGGTGAAAATCCAGCTGGAAAATTGTTCTTGAAAAGAGAGGTTATAGCTCCAGCGTAAAATTCTCTTAGGTCCTGGTATTTACGATACAGACGACTTCAACAAGTACGAAACAGTGTGGGATCACGACAGATTCACCAAAAATGTTCACATTCGGTTATTATGAACATTAAAAAACAAATATTCTCATTAAACATTCGCGACTGAAATATGTGTTGACATATCATTCACGTCACAGTTTTAACAACGGAATGGAGTACAAAGGAAGTGTCGATGAAAATGGAAGAATGAGTGGTCCAGGAACTTATTTTTTGCCAGACGGTGCGTCGATCGAAGCCGAATGGAACCAAAACAGACTTCTTCGAGATATTCGTTACAGGGAACCGCTTGGTTTCATCTGGAATGGTGCGATCGCCGAGGATGAAAAAGTCAGGAAAACACAAATTCGTTAAATTTATTCTGCTTACATTACGAGCGTGCAGCTGTATAGTTTGCCGCCAAAAAACCCCTCTCTATTTCACGCTCTACTATACCGACGGCTCATGCCCCTTATCGACGGCTGCGTTTGCAGACGTAGTTTGCACACCGGCCGCAATGCGCCGTGACAGTTCAGAAATAACCGTGAAACGAAATGTCATTCCGTTATAAGCTTATTATCGAATACCAATATGTGTTATGTGTCAATATTATTTCTTTTCTTTCTTGCAGGTTATATTCAAGACCGGAAATAATTTTTGGGACGACATGATCTTATCTGAAAATCGACAATCCAAAGAACGTGCGATTGAACCAAAAACCACTGAAAATGTGAAATCGGGTGAAAATATACAAATTAACGAATCAACTTGATGGTAAGTTATCATTCAAATGGAAAGCATGACTATTTACAAATGTACAATATCGAATATTTAAACGAATCGATAAAAAAGAATTTATTGTTAAACAACGACTTTGACTCAATCTTCTTTGTACATAGAGGGCACTCTGAACACCGTGGTGGCTGGCCTGTAAATTGGATTCTCTGCTAGAGCATAAACGGTATTCTTCCTTTCTAACTCGAACTTGGCAAACTCTCTCTTGTCCTTTATGGCCGTCCAGCATCTGGGTGTAAAAAAGATGTAAGTATTTTTTGTTTTCAATTAATTCAACGAACGAAATATTAACATTAAAAAGTTTCAAGATATTTGTAATACACTTACTTCCATATTAACAAGCCAATTATTCCTAGGAGAAGGATGATACCCGTTATCAAGCCCGGTACGAAAGCCACGTGAGTCGGTGTTCTGCAAACCTACGAACAAAATGTTTCATCACGATTTTCTAAAAAATCGATGGAAAGAAAATTACAAATAATGGTTTAATCTCAAATCACCTTTGGTGCAATTTGTAGCAAAACCGTATTGTCATCCTTGAAACGATACACGTAAGGTATCGTGCAGACCGTGTTTTCTCTGACTTTCCTCACGATGCAATAATGATCGCTCTCGACGTCAACCTCGTCGACGTTTTCCGTGCGATAAGGCGCCATACCAACAGGCTCGCAATATTTTTGCGCCTCCTCGTGTCTCTCGACGGTCGCATTGACGCAATTCTCGTAGAGGACGCAAAGTCCGCTACCACCAGCGCTCGCTGAAGACTCGCAATAAGTTCCACGATATAGCAATCCATCGGCCGGTGCTTTAACGTTACATCTGCACTGTCCGCAATCGCAATAACCGTGATTAGCGCAAACGTCTTTGCTACCTGGTGCGATGCAGAGGTCATCACCCGACGGACATTTGCAACTTTCACCCTCCCATCCTTCGATACAGACGCACGCACCACATTCGCACGTACCTCTTCCACCGCATTCGATACCGTCTATCTGAAAATAGATAAAAAATGAACACAAACAATTGAACAAATTTTTTTTTTTTATTTTGTTACCTTGTCGCAAGGCGAACACTCGCAATATTTCCCATTGTAACCCGGATCGCACGCGCAACTGAAGTCTGTTCTCCGCCCATGAAATCTGGTCGCAATTGCATGTCTCTCCTACAAATAAAATCCATAGAATTTTATTCTCAAAAAATCAATCATAATTTTCAAACAATTGCGAGTGAATTTAAAAAAAGAAAACAAATCTCTCAATTCCGGTTAGCCTTTTGAGACCTGAGTACTTTCAAGCTTATGTGGTCCGCAGACGCATAGGCTGACGCTTATATGCGCCCTTAGGACTCAAAGGGTTGGTAGTTCTAACGTGACATTAAAATCGAAAAATTATTTTTCAGTTTTTCTCACATACAAAACGATTCGAGGGCTCGAGTTAATAAAGAAAAATTGTTACAATTTGACTAAAGAACAACGTACTCCAAATTCAAGGTTATCCAAGGTAATTTGTACTTGCTGAATAATTACAAAAATTGCAAAAATTCTTTTATTTAGATTTTTTTGAAAAACTAAATAAAGCTTCTTTGATGTTGTATAAAAATTTATGCAAAGTTTTAGAAGGCTTCACTGAGTAGAAACCAGGATATTTACGGATGAAAATGCAACTTTTAACACGCGCTCTTATGAGAAACTACCAAAACTTGTGATTTTTTACCAATAAATATCTCAACTTCCCCGTGGTAAAATCTTCCAAAAATTATTACGCACGTACATACGATATCAAAGCAGACATATCCAAATTTTCAACAAAATCTTAAGAAAACGATAGAACTACCTTTACCGTTAAAAAATCAATATTTCTCAATTATCGTTGAATTAAATTAAATTAAATTAAGGTTAAAATTCTATCGAATTACCGGACCAGCCAAAATCGCATTTGCAAATTCCACACTCGTCGATACCGTGTTCGCAATGAGATTCGTCGGTGGATCCGCAATCGCAACCGCAGAGTAATTCCACGTCGATTTCCGACTCTGAAGCTTCCGAGGCAAGCGCATCGTCGATAACGACTCGTTGTTTCTATAAAAATAAATTACTCGTAGAGAAATTTTTTTTTTAACCTTCAAGCATTTGCGTGGCATCGAATCAACCACACCCGATACATTTGCGTACATTACATTGTAATTTTTTATCCCATGTATTTTGCATTTCTTATAGCTTGTTTTTTTTTTCGTTTAATTTTTTTCAACAAATTGTTTCCCAGCACAAAGATGATGTGTCCGATTATAAAAAATAAATGATTATTAATTAATTGCTCTCAATCCCTGAAATCTCCCAGAGGTCTTTAAGGGGCTATACCAGTGGGACACTTGAACAAAATCGATTTTTTTTTTGGATAATTCTATAGTTTATACTTTCAAAAATATCCTGTGAAAGCGGCAAGGTGGTATCTTGAATAGTTTTTGAATGGCAACGTTCTAAAGGCGACCGTTCACAGGTATAAGTGGCTTCATCTGCCTATAGACGGAATCAATAGTTGAAACTTTAAACGCGTTTTTCTCAAAACGACATTTTTCAAAATTGCTGACATCATAACTCAAAGAGA
>JAPYZT010004401.1:0-25299 GCA_030522965.1 Tryphoninae sp. A BG-2022a | reverse complement strand
TATTATTTTTTTGTTTAAATATATTTCATTTTTTTGTTATAGTTTTTCCAAATGCTTAACTATCTTTCATTTCTATTATTTTATATAAACATTCAATTAATTTTTAAGGATATCTGTTTAAATGATTAATTAATGTACATTCAATTTTTCAAATAATTAATTACTTACGTAATATTATTTTCTTGCTTAAATTTTTTTGTTATAATTTTTCAAAATGCTTAACCATCTTTCATTTCTATTATTTTATGTAAACAATTAACGATTTTTTAATGATATTTGTTTAAACGATTAATTAATGTACATTCAATTTTTCAACTAATTAATTATTTACGTAATATTATTTTGTTTTTTTGTTTAACTAATGAACTACATAATAATCGCAACTACGAGCTGCTTTTATTTCCTTATCGTTCTTCAAGCTTTATATCAAGCGTCCCTCGTTTTTTCTCGCGCTTATCTCCCCAATCCTCTCTCCGACTCCATCCCCCTCAAGAATCGCTCGAGTGAATCAAAAGAAGCTTTTTTTCATCTTCTTCCGCGTTGCTACGAGACAGGAAAAATTTTCAATATGTAAGCGCGGAACACAGACGAAGAGAGCGAAGAAAGGATGAAAAGAGTTAGCGCTTGAAATACGAGAAGTGTGACAGAGGGTGCAGGGTCGGTTGGAGGACAGATGGGAAGGGTATATATAAGCGGGTAGTAGAGAATCCCCGCTTCCCACGGCGGCCCTAATGGAATATTGCGGTTGCGGATGGGTATTGGATGTCTCTTGGTGCTGTTCCGCAATATGCATACCAATGTCGCTCGTGCTGGTCGTCCCCCTCATCCCTCTCACTTTATCCACATATGGAGAATTTCACTGGAAATCAGCCATCTCGTATTTAAAACCATGTTCCAACGAAATAACCCAAAATAAAACAAAGTTAACAAAAAAAAAAGTCAATTGAACCGAAGATTTTTTTTTCGCTCAAATATCGTACTAAAACTCATTTATTTCTCAATTATTTAATTATTTAAATAAAGTAGATTACTTTCTCATTAATGCAAATAAGAAAATAAAAAATGACAGTTATGATCAAAATATAATTTGATTCGGCTAGAAAAGAATATTTGAACATATATTCGCTTAAATAAAAATTTCATTAAATGGAATTTATTTTATTGACGTTTGAATAATTAACTATAGAATAAATATCGAATCCCGATCAAAGAAGCTTGATTAACAAAATTCTGAGGGTTGATTTATGTAATGCAAAAATAAATAGTATATATATATATATATACATTAACTATAGTGTTCACGTATGATACGAAATTCTCCCCATTGACCGCGAACGCGACATAGCTAAAGGGTGTTCCATAATAGACGAACTTTCATTTCCAAATCAAAACCAGAATCATGAATTGCACCATTTTGAAAATTCTCTAACAGCTGGAACTTTTTCCCGGACTGTTAATTATACGTAATTCAAATCGCTACGTTCATATCGACCACAATTTCTCGGTCACGTACGTACCAACGTAAATACGTTTACGTTGCTAATATCGCGAGGCAATATTATGCCAATTTTTCAGAAACTCGTAATTTCTATGTCATTTGAAAATTACGCATCGGACCAATGTAATTATTCGCACGATCCTGATATTATTGTCAACGCGGTCGAGCTTTCGCGCTCAACGTATAATCTCTATGGGTGTATATGTATGTGTAGAAAAATGGATATATGTACGTACATATATTGCACGTAGGCATTCGAAGCATTCGACGAGCTCCGGTGGTGCTCCGATCGGTAGTTACGATAATATCGACTTGCGGACTGCAATCGGGCGTTTCCCATATGCAATTTAGCAATTATATAGATATAGTCCATACGACGTAGTATAATAGGCAAAATTCGCCAAACTTCATACGCGTCGTGCATGCACCCTTCTATGTTGATTCACCCCGTTTTTTTTGTTCAAGTTTCGCTAGAAATTTTTAAAAACATTGCCAAATTCTAATACGAAACAAACCTAAGTTCTTACTATTTTTTTTTTTTCTAGAAATTTTTGTCAATTGTTTTAAAAATATGCAGTTTGTTCAATTTGTTCTTTTTGTGCTTTTTTGTTCAACCCTCACCAGAAGTTTTCAAAAATATTGCCAATTTCTAGTACCAAACTCACCTAACTTCTCAAAATTTTTGTATCTAGACACTTTCTTCAATCGTTTCAAAAATAAGTAATTTGTTCAATTTGTTCAATTTGTTCTTTTTTGTTCAATCCTCACCAGAAGTTTTCAAAAATATTGCCAAATTCTAGTACGAAACGAATCTAACTTCTCACCCTTTTTGTACCTAGACACTTTCTTCAATCGTTTTAAAAATATGCAATTTGTTCAATTTGTTCTTTTTGTACTTTTTTGTTCAATCCTCGCTAGAAATGTTCAAAAACATTGCTAAATTCTAATACGAAACGAACCTAACTTCTCACCATTTTTGTACCTAGACACTTTCTTCAATCGTTTCAAAAATATGCAATTTGTTCAATTTGTTCTTTTTTGTTCATACCTACCCAGAAGTTTTCAAAAATATTGCCAAATTCTAGTATAAAACGAACCTAATTTCTCACTACTTTTGATTCTAAAAATTTTTTTCAATCATTTTAAAAATATGCAGTTTGTTCAATTTGTTCTTTTTATGCTTTTTTGTTCAATTCTCACCAGAAATGTTCAAAAACATTGCCAAATTCTAGTACGAAACGAACCTAACTCCTCACTATTTTTGTACCTAGATATTTTCTTCAATCGTTTCAAAAATATGCAATTTGTTCAATTTGTTCAATTTGTTCCTTTTTGTTCAATCCTCACCAGAAGTTTTCAAAAATATTGCCAATTTCTAGTATAAAACGAACCTAACTTCGCACCATTTTTCTACCTAGACATTTTCTTCAGTCATTTCAAAAATATGTAATTAAAAAAGAAAATTACACAAAAACAATATTTTACAGTTTATGTTACTTATTTATTCTTATAAAGTATACAATTTACAAATCGATGCGAGAAATTAAAAGTATTTCGTGAACAGTTTTTTTTATTTTTTTTTAATTTTATTTTCAGTCAATTCCACGAAATGGAAAAAATTTGAAAAACTTTTTAAACAAGTGAGAAAAAAGCTCGAATCGCTCGGTGAAAAATGCAGCGTGTATGCGAGTGAATTTATTCTCGATATATCGCGAGAGCGAAACGTTCGATTAACGATGACATTGTAAACCACACGTAGGTTCTCGCGAACTGCGAGCGTGGAAGCTGTTCTCATCGTGTTAGCGTAATGTATGTCGATTTTCCCGGAGAATTTCAACCACAATGAGATTTACATGCACACATATATAAAGCTTGCGAACCCCGCCTCGATAGTTTCTGATTCTTTGTCTGTTCTGTATCGATATACGTATAGATACGTAGTTGATAGTTGAACGAACCTCTACATAGTTCGTCGGTTTACACACCGGGTCGAAGGGTGTGTGAGGAGAGAGAGAGAGAGAGAGAGGAAGTGAAAGAGAAGTTCAGAACTATATAAGTAATCGAATCCTAGAGCAAACGCGAATTTGCGCGGGTGCTCAAATGGAATTCAATGGAAATGCGAGATTTCTCGTGCCAAAACGGAACGACCACAAACAAACCGCTTCGTCTTTTTCTCAACGGCTACCGGCGATTGGCTTCTTACGATTTGAAAATAAAAAATACAAAAAAAAGAAATAATTGACGAAGCTCCAATTCGATATAAAACTAAAATAGCGTAAAAAATATTTATATTACTTTGTTAGAGTCGAACTGGAGCGAGAAATAGGCGAGATATTGTATTTATGTACGAGGAGGTGGAAAGCAGAGTTCATCCGGCTTTCAACTGTGCGGTTCGCCGGACGAACGACAGGCCTGTTGTACAAATATTATCGCCATCGCCGGAATTCCCGTAGTTCCCCAATTTCACGAAATATCTCAACAATGCACCTTCAGTCGATTCATCGGATAACGAGCGAGCTCAATCCATTCACGAAACGTATGAGTGCGGAAAATCGAAAAGGATGGATCGCGAACTAATAGAAACAAACTAACAAGATATCAAAACAATGATTTTGAAAACCATAATCCCTAAATAAAAGTCATTCAAAAAAATCATCGAATTTATTAATTAATTATCAAATTATCGACGATCTCTTGACACTAATTAAACCAACACTATTTCATCCAATTTTTCGAATCCAATCGCGAACTAACGGAAACAAACTAACAAAATATCAAAACAATGATTTTAAAAAACATAATCCCTAAATAAAAGTCATTCAAAAAAATCATCGAATTTATTAATTAATTATCAAATTATCGACGATCTCTTGATGCTAATCAAACCAACACTATTTCATCCAATTTTTTTTTTTTAACTATAAATATTCCCGCGATAAAAATTCAATTACCGGAAAGAAAATATAAACAAAAATCAAATCTCAGAGACGACAAGAACAGATGACGTAGAACATTGTCACAAGCCATCGTCGGTTGTCTTGGTTTTTGCTCGAAGACGAGTTTGAAAATAGAAATGGCCCGGGCCGGAAGTTGAGTCGTAGTTCTTCCTTAAATTTCATAACGCGTATAGGATGTCACGAGAGACAGTGTAATACATATTTGTATCTATAAACGAAGGCTCAGGAGCAGAGAGTTGCACAACTGTCTTGATACGAAGGGAGAGTCGCGTATAATTGTCAGCTCCCTTCGCGATATAGTTGTCCTTGTCTGTTGCAACCTGATACAAGCGACGTGTTCGCGTTTACAACTTCACCTGTTCTCTCCCTCCCACTTTCTCTCTCTTCCTCTGTATGCGAGCATGGATATACCGAGCATTCACAAAATTGAGAGTACGCCACGGCACGAATTACGTATGTGTCTCGGGAGCACGTAGCGAGGAAGAAAGACAGACAGTTATCCCGGGATATTGTTGCGAATGCGGTGGTTAAGTATGGGAAAGGCTTTTTGCAACGTTGCACAAATACATAAGCGCGAGTTAGGACAGCTTTAACTAAAAATGTTGAGATCTCCATAGACACGATACGAATAAGAATCTCCTGCCATTGCAATTTCATTCGGTAATTCTATTTTCACGATTATTTCTAGGTAATTGGAAAATTAGATTGGCCAAAACGTAATTATGTTTTTGAGTTTTTGATAATATAACGAACGTATTCATCAGAAACATAGTTACTTTTTACGTAGTTGTATTCAATAATCTAAACAACAGAATATTACATATTTTATTTTCGAAATTACTTTTTACATTACGGTTACAATTTTTGGACAATTTCGTGTATATCATCTAGAAAATGGAATATATATTCTATTTGTACCAGTATTTTTTCGAAAAAGTATATATATATATATATATATATATATATATAATTTAATATAATTTTTCCTATATAATTAATCCAGAAAATAGAACGTATGTAATTCCATCCCTTAGATATATAATTATTTTTTCGAAAAACTATATATATATATGTATAATTATTTTATTAATTATATATATATATATATATATATATATATATATAATATATAATATAGAATTTTATATATAGAATAGATATTATTATATTATATATAGAATAATATAGAAAAACTATATATATATATGTATAATTATTTTATAATTTATATATATATATATATATTTAAATAATAAAATAATTATACATATATATATATATATATATATATATATATATATAGTTTTTCGAAAAAATAATTATATATCTAAGGGATGGAATTACATACGTTCTATTTTCTGGATTAATTATATATGAAAAATAAAATATTATGCATACCCATACAATTTTTCATTTTCGTAATATTTACAATTTCTTGTATTCATCTTCAATTTTGAGTATATATATATTCTATTTTTTGATTAAATATATTTTGTATATATATATATTAATGACTTTCCGAGATACGATCTAAGGTGATCGATCTAGATAGCAGGTTCGATTATCATTTGGTTCGCAGTGTGAAAATCGTTAGGAATAGTGTCAGCGACGCCTTGATTTATGGTATAGTCACGTGACAGTGACCGAGGAACATTTTTTATTCGCATCGCGAAAAAGAAAACTATGAATGCCACGAGGTAATTAATCTTCTCGTACTTCGCGAGGCTTTGGCCGGATATAAAATCATTCGTGGACTCTCCGCTATTTCCAATACTAAAAAAAAAAAAAAAACAAAAAAAAAACCTAAAAGAAATATAAAACTGTCGCAACTCGAAGCGATTCATTCAACGAGCTCATGATTGAACTGCGTTATTTGATTTTTCTTTTTGTTTCGAACCTCGATGAAATAAAAAATTAATTGAAAAATTTCTCTCTTTCATTACGAATTGTAAAAAAAAAAAACTTTTTCGTTCGCTTATTCATTTTTCTCATTTTATTCACGATTCTTTATTACAATAAAATAAGGAATTCTCTGTATATACAAAATACAGTCGCAAACATCAAAACGCCTCAAAAACCACGAATATTGTCGAAAGAAAAACGCACAAAAACTCTCGCTCTCTCAACAATGACTCGTACATTGCAAAAAAAAAGAAACAAAAGAAATAAAAATCAATATTAATTATCAAATAATCAACAAATAAAAAAAAGCAACAAAAAAATTTTAAGACAACAAAGAGAAAAAAAGTAGAATAAAAAATGCACACATTTTATACCTTTTCCATGGGGGGACTCAACTTTACGACGGTGGCGTCGAGTCGGTTAATGTCGCTGTGTTCCTTGCTTTCTTAAGTTTCATTTCTTTGACATAATAATGCGTTTTTATTCAACGGTTTATTCAGTTTATATATATTTGGGAATGTGTTTTGCTGCATCATTACACCGATACGAACCAATTTACACGAACACAATAAATTAAATATTTACACGATCGTACACAAACAAACACACACACACAAAAAAACTCACGTACACATATTTTGCACAGATGTTTATTGTTAAAATTTGACAGACATGTATGTATATATACACATATATGTATATAAATATATTTGTATATATGTATAATGTATAAATACACCCACCCCCACACACGCACACCCACACACACGCACACATATATAAATATATATGGATTGAAATTATTGGATTGTATATCGTTTTATTTCTAGTGAACGTGATGCGAATATAGTTAAAACGCAGAAAGAGTGGCTCGATGTTGTGAAGCATTAATGATAATTTATAGAAAAGCATAATATATAATATATATATATATATTTGATAATCATAATAATATATATATATATAATTTATTAAGAAATGATGTGTGCTCGCCGCGTGCTCGCAAGGCTTTTTGTCTAGAGAAGCAGATGCTGCAAGATCGTTACGTACATCGGCTACAAGGAAAAATGAAATGAGCAAAAAAAAAGGATGATATATATTTTTTTACTACATACATATATATGCAGCATACATATCATTATTTCTTATTTTTGCTATGAAACGATGGTAAAATTGCGCGAAGGCGAGATCCCCTTCGACGAGGCCTTCGAAGTTACGGGTTATTACTTCGGAGGCATCGAGTCGTGAGAGGAGCTCGGAAAATACCGGAGGAACGATATCTACCCCTGCTCCCCAACCTCCCAAGCCCGCTGCCACCTCTCTCTCTCTCTCTCATCCCCCACCAAGAATATATCTATCGATCAGCAACAGCGGCTGCTAAGAAACGTTTCTGCTGTACTAAAGCTCTCACGCGTCCGTACCGCCCGTTATATTATCGCCATGGTGGGGGGAAACAAGTAGAGAAAGTTCTCTAGCGCGCGGGCTCAGCTGCGCCAAGTTGTTAAGGAACGATGTGGTCAGACCGGAATCTCGAACGCTCGCTACTGTATATATCGCATGGTATAAGTGCTCGGCGGTTGAAATTAAATGTCGGGTAAATTGTGTATCGGAACTACGCGGAGATGGAGCAGACTGTGGGAGGGAGGAAGGGTGGGAGGGAGAGAGAGAGAGAAATTCAAACCACAATACGTGCTACGCGGACACAGAAATACACGTAACAACCGAGCGATCGATCAAAATACGATCCCGAGGCAAATGCATCTCGTGGATTCGTTGGAAAATTGTATACGCGCCTTGCTGTGGCTGTGCATGCGTTATATATATTATTATACTTATACATCGATGTGCCTTCGTCCCTTTGCGTTTTAAATCCAACTCTGCCAGAGTTGGATTTTTTTATCCATTATTTCTCGTTTTTTCTTTAATTTTGTTATAAATATTTTGATCGAACGACGGTTTCTTCTTTTTTTTTATTTCGTGTTACGTTTTTCAGACTTTTTGATAAACGAGGGACCTAGAACCCTTTGGATAGGTAGGGGTTATTTCGATGGAAATGTTTGATTAACGTGTTATTGATTATTTAAAATCCCACGTGAAACGTATCGCGAGTGGGCGAATGTTAACGGCGCGATGATAATGTAATAAAATGTGATAAACTTTGATAAAATTTGATAAAATTTGACGAGAGTTCAAAAAACTTGATAAAATTTGGTAAAATTCAATAAAATGTGATAAAGTTTGATAAAATTGGATACAATTTGGTAGATCGATTCCACGGATGGAAATTGATTCATTATCGATTCCAGTAAATCCTGAAATGATTTTGATTCTGTTGAAAAACAGTGAACGTTATTTTCGGACTTAGCGTTCATGGAATTGTTTCATCTGTTGTTTTCCCGTGCAGTTAAGCACGTTCGTTTCATTTATTTATTCCGTATCCATGTGTTTCCAGCTGTGCACATCCGGCACCCTTTATGCATGGACAGCCCAATTTCCGGCGTTGGCCAATCGAGCGAGGAGTACAAAAATTTAACGAACCTCGTGCGGATTAAAAAAAAATAAAACGAAATAAAAGAAAAAATAGAAAAAAGATACATCGCGTATTACATTTGCGTGCCGGAGCAAAAATGAGAGTAACCGTAGAGTACAGCAGCCTGGAGCTATCGCGGATGATGAATGGCCCACGAGAGTATTTTCCTGCCAGATCTCGCGACCCTTTCGATTTTCCTCTTGTTCCAACGTACACGTTTCCAACAATATTACCGTTATATGCAGCGTCGGACCATCTACCGACTCGTTTCCACTCACTCGGCTCGTCCGCAACTCCATTCTGTGTGTGGGAGAGAAAGAGAGGGAGAGAGAGAGAGGGAGAGTTACGCCATAAAACACCACGGTCCCTACGAATGGAAATCTCCTCGGTGAAGGACCTAACGAGGGTGTTTTCCGAGGATGAAAGCTTTAACCACTAGAGCTTCAGTGACGGAATACGAAATTTAACGATCAGAAACCCAATTTCGACCATCGGCAGAAAAAAACGAACCAATGCGATACAGAAAGTGTCCTTTGAAAAAAGAACCCACTCTCAAGGGTAAAAAAAAGTAACAACTGCGAGACCAGAAAGAAATGATCCCTAGCGGGTTGGAGAGCCAGGCCCTCATTTTCATTGTCGCGATGATTCGACCCACAGGCATAGTTGCTTTTAAGCACGATTCAACCATCATGTTTTACGAAGTGGGTGACGTTGCGGAAGGCCACGCGCGAAACGTGGAAGAGAATCCAACGGTTTGAGGAAACCTTGCTGGGGGTAGGGAGGTTATATAACCAGATACAAGCGAACCGAACGTCGAGCGCGTTGGTCGAGGGGTTGGAACGAAAGGGGGTGCGACGACCTACTACGGGTGATGTTGTAACGGGTTCACACACGTTAACCGTCAGGGCACTGACACCAAGAGTGTATAAGTGTTTCCTGGTAGCTCGAGGCGACGGATAAGGTGCAAGCTTTGCGATATACACGAGCGGTTTCTATATCTTTATCCCTCGGTTTTTCTTTCCAACCCCCTACCCTCTTCTCGACACTTTTCCAGTTTTTCCAAAGAGCCACGGGTTGCGAGCGCTCGGATACACCGACCGAATCCGGCTACCGCGCCTTCATCCACGTCTCGTTAAAGCTCCACTTCTCTTTCTACGCTTTCCCTCTTTATCTCTCCGTTCGCCCCAACCTCTCGTTACACCCTCTCGCTCACGTTGTTGCTTTTAAAACGCTGGAAGGCTTTGCGTGCGCCACACCGTCTCGAATGGGCAACTCCGGCAGACTTGGAGCCCGACTCAACCCGCTTCTCCTCGTTGCCTGCTTAACGTCTCTCGGTTTGGCTAAGCGTTGCCTTCGTAAAGTCTAGGCAAATGGCATTGGGGTAGTTGGTGGAAAGTCGTTTTCAGGGGGACGGGGGTCCGTGGAACTCTTCGTTCTATCGGCCGCCTTTTATGGCGTCCACCGTACACGCCTGCTTACTTACACTATCCACCAATACCAACCGCCAACCCCCTCCCCTCAGCACGCTACCAACCTCTTGTCCTTTGTTGGTCTAACGATAATACATAAAGGACAGAGCTCACTTCGTAATGTTTCTGATAACGAGGCCAAGCTATGATTCGCTCACGGTTCACATTGCAGGAAAGGGACCTCCTTGTGACTCGTTCCTCCTTCATCCTTTCTTCTTTCTTTTTAGCCATCAACGTTTCACCTTCGTTCTAAGTTATCTCTTCGACCGTGAACGAACAAACGATCCAAGGGACGTTGTCCAGAGCGTTTAGGTCGACCGACATCCAATGTCTCGTCTCGAAGTTGTTGGATACGTTTTCCTCAGGGTTTCCTCGAGAAATATAAGGGACACCAGGGGTAGTTATCCGATAAGACGCTCTAGGACCCTAACACGCCAAGGAGTGTTCACATGGGTCTGTGATAACGACGACACGTTGCTACCCATTAAAGTTACCACGGTGTACAACACCCTTTAGAATCCTCCTCGTGGAGCCAAGTAGCCAAGACACTTTTAGCGTTCTCCTCGCAGATTATCGTTACTGGGGTTCTTCTAAGAACGGGATCGGTGAATGATCGCAACGTACCGCGGGTAGATTATTGATACGACGGTGGAGAGAATCTGGGGCTACGACCGCATACATACGCGTGTATGTAACAGGACAAGCTTAATAGTGGGCTTAACACGAGAACCGACCTTCCTTGCACAACCCTCCTACCACAACAGTACCTAGCGTCTGCTACACTCAAACCCTACGACTGATATCCCTGTCTGGTAACACAAACTGCACACCTATCTGAATTCCCTCGCAATTTCGCCCAGCGCGGTTCCATCCAACCGTCGAGTGGCGGTACGATGGAATGGGCCAGTCCTCTCCACGATCTAATCTGATTCGTATGTACACGCGGGTCGCGAGACTCCACCCGGTTTCATGGGTTCGCCGACCTCCAACCTACAATATGCACATGCATACACACACACATACACAAGTTGTACAATTGAGGAAATCCCAGCGAACAACACATGCTCAACCGGATAGACGCGCTTCTCTCGTCTCACTCGAAACTTCAACTGGCGCCCGATTTACACCCGAGTGCATGCGATCCACGTATACACCCCAGGCCTTTCCCTAATTCGAAGCTGAGTCAAGTACGCATGTACGTGTACACCGGTACCGCATGTTATCATGGGATATCGTAGGGTAGCTACACGGTGGTACCTTCTGGATCGACCCTTCAGTTTTAACAACGAACATTCTGCCACCCTCTTCCGGGGAAACGACGATGACAATGAAGTTGCGCTGGATAGATCCAGTTGTTTCGGTAATTACTAAGTCATTGTGAAGTTTCGTCGAGAGGCAAATGTTGTGAGTTATGACTTCCTGATCGTTTCCTTTGGAAAGGCTGAAGTACGTTACAACAACACTTGCCGCATATTCCTCGTGAGTTTTCACGTGCTAGAGACACAACATTCGCAGGGAACGTTCCATCCCTATAAGATGTCATTTCTGGGTTATTCCAACGTTCCATCGGTACACCAACAAGTCTATCGAGGCGAATGACAGCGGCAGTATATCTTGTTGTTTCGTCGGTCAATCCGTGAAAAAAAAACCTCCGAGGCAAAATCGATGCAATCTCTCCCATCATTCCCGAGCCGTCTCCCAAGGTTGCCTGTAAATTAAGCAACGAAGCTGTTTGCTCGATGCGGTTGAAGTGGCAAGAGCCTCGGCGCAATCTTTGCACGAGAGTACCATCGGGAAACTGCCGCAACTGGGTTGCTCGTACTCCAACCTTTTCATTCGTTTTTCCTTCGTCTATCTATTTCGGTCGTGATCCACGGCTACCTGCCACGTTCCAAGGCTGGATTTGTTTGCATTGCTACCTCGCACCGTTTCCCAATGTAGATACAACACGACCTTTTCGAAAGGTGGTGTGTCGTATCTGTTACTGCCATTTTACCGTTTCTACCGTTGTATATATCGATAGCTGAGAGAGATGAAGGGGGGGGGGGGATCTGTTGAAAAAGTGGGTCGCGTCGATACGCGTGAGTACGGGGGAGAGAAGAACGGATAGAGCGTTGCACACCGAACGGCACACGGTGCTATTCGAACGCGTTGAATTCATTAGGTCTCGATTTATCGTCCACATCTGGATTCTCCGCTCTTTTCCTTCCTCTTCACTCTCCATCCACCCCTTATGAATCCTTCCCCCTCTCTCTCTCACTCTCTCTCTCTCTCTCTCTCTCTCTCTCTCTCTCTCTCTCTCTCTCTCTCTCTCTCTCTCTCTCTCTCTCTCTCTCTCTCTCTCTCTCTGTCTCTCTCTCTCTCTCTCGCTCGTTCTCTCCATCTCTCTTTAACTATATCGACGATGCTATTTCTACCTCGGTGAGATTGTGTGTCCCCGAAACTCTCCCAGGACCACATGTGCTATGTCTATCGGGAAATGATATCCAGCAGAAGAGTGAGAGATAGAGAGAGGAAAAGGGAGAGGGAAAGTTCGTTTTTGCCGATCGAATATTCCCTCCAGTGGATGAAAAAGATAAATCCACGAAAGGTTAAAACGCCTGCTGCCCCTTATCGAATATCACCGGTTATTTCGTGATAAAGAGAAAACGTCATGATGGGAAGATTTTTTTCCGCCCAACGTATCGTCCAATTCCCTGTTCTGTCCTATCTACGCGTTCGTTCGTTTCATCGATTCTCTTCATTTGCCGCGGCCATTATTACTCCCATATCCATCTGAAAGATAACCAATTTTTTGTATAAAAATTTGTATTATCAATATTCTACAGATTTGTTCATTTTTTTTTAATTGCTTAAAATGTAATAACGAATTGATCCAAAATGATATTTCATCGTATCGTACGAAGCGAGCGCGATCAAAGCATTCTCGTTGAAAAATCAATCCGGACATTTTTTCGTCAACGTTTCCGCAAACCTTTTTTATTGGCTGACATACCGTTTTTCTTAGAAAATCACCTCGATGTCCTGAAACGTGTATCCCAGCTGGGATACACGACAGTGAAATGTTTGCAGGGTGGCGACGCGAAAAAGGAAAAATGTCCACATCAACCATACGCACTCGACACGTTCGGGGCGCTCGCTTCGCTATACCTCACTCAATGGCAAATCGCTTTTTCTCGCTTGTTTTTAGTTTCTCTTCTCCCGTTTTTCGTTTTACTTTATTTTTTTTTTGTGAAATTTTTCTCTTTCGTGTGTTCACGCGGTATTTTTCGGACCTGGGAAAAGTGCCGGATGGCGCTACCGTTGGCCGTACAGCTTGAGGGAATAAGTGCCCGGTACACGTAAGCCCAAACACTCGTCCATCCATATGTGCCTTTCCCTTTTTTCTGGTTTACCTCCCTGTCTATCTCTCTCTTCCTCTCTCTCTTTAAATACACGACTATACGATGCTGGAAGTATCCTCGTGCTTCTATCTCGGTAGAACATCACCGTTACCTTGTCTATATCTGCGAAACGTAACTCCCTCTCATCGTCTCTGGGTCAAATGGATTCTCGCCATCCATATCAAAGTTCTCTTCGTCTTTTGGTATACGTCCCTGTTACATTAACTGTGCTTATATATATATATATATATATATATATATATATATATCAATTCGCTATATATATATCACAGCTACATATCTATGCCTATACTCGTATATCTATATACGATCAATGGAAAAGCATACAGAGACATACACTTTCGTGCCAGGCCACAGTTTCCAATAAACTTGCGACTTTTCGAGAGTTAGCTACGACCACTGCAAACGCCATACTGATCCTGACTGCACACGTAACCCTTTCTCTAACCACACTCGTATCATATATGTATATACATATATATATATACTTTTTATACAGCCAATGCCATCGACTTTCCTCGAGCTATTCTTGCTATATATATATATATATATATATATATATATATATATATCTGTGGTAACGAAAGCCCGGAGACACATTTTCCAGCTGATGCTTCGGTCCTGGGCTTTTGCACTTTCTGCACTTTTGTCCCTTCCCTTACCACTCTCACCCCCTCAGCTCCACTTCGTCCCATCGTATTGTGTACCTTTCCGCAATACCCGAGACATAAAAGAGCCATGCCTGAAAATTTTATCGATGCAATACCTATATCATCGGTTTGAAACTTTTGAGGGGAGATGACTGAAAGATTCTCCACAAAGTGTGCATATATTGTGGCCTCGGCGATACCGCGATGATTATAAGAAACAACAGACGACGACAGTGACACGAAACAATTTTCGCTCGATGGATTATTGATTGGTCGAAGTTTCTCGGCTGATTTTATAATTACGGGTCTTGACAACGAACGCGAAGTATTTTGTTGAGAACGATCTTAAGAAGTTTTTTATTGTGCCGTTGAACGAGGACGTGTCCGAAGTTGTAATGAAATCGTTGGCATGGTTTCTTTTCTCCTTTTTTTAAGTCCTACTCAAAACCTCCATCAGGTTAATAATAATAATAATAATAATCTTTAAATAAAAATCAAATTGAATATTTCAAAATTTTTTTTTGTGAACATTAATAATTAATTTACTACAAAATCAAAATTAATTCACTACAAAATCAAAACAGAGCTCAAACGTTAGTCAGAATAGTGTGATATAGGGGATGGTAGGACAGAAAGCGCAAGGGTGAGAGTGCGAGAGAGAGAGAGAGAGAGAAAAGAGTATAAATAAATAAAAAAATAAACACAAAAATCTAACACGAACGATAACGCGTTTGAGCTTTCACGTTTCAATGGAAGAACGCTCAATGCACTTGATTTCGCACTCCGACAAAGGTGAACAAAAATTGTGGAGCACTCTAGCGGCGCAGGTTAACGAAATAATCGTCGAATAAAAGCGTCAATGGTGACGGAGATTGATCGGGATCTCTTTTTTTTTATCATAGAAGTTTTAGTACCGGTGTACATAACGATTCGCTCATGGCACGCGATAAAAAAAAAGAAAAAAAAAAACGAATCGAAGAAATACGATCAAAAGTTTTGGAAATAATCGACGTTGATATCTTCAAAAATGTACGATGTATAAAAAAGATCGAGCGATATTGTTTGGCAGCGGCTTTGTCGTTCTATTAAAAACAAAACGTACGCCTTTTTACATTCGTCAAAGCCAAATTCATTTTGCTATGTCAAATTGCCTCCCTCCCTCCCTCCCTCCAATTTCTTTTTTCGATACACAATACAATTAACCAAAAAAAAAGAAGAAGGATAAAGAAAACTGACGTCAATCTACTTTTCTTCTTCTCGTAGTTTCATCCCCCGTATCTCTCGCTTCTTGTCCTCGAGTATACAAGGAAGATCCACATATCCAGGAGTCCCAAGGGAGCCCTAGCGAGGAGAGGCCTCGACAATTCGCGTGGTCCCTGCCTCTGTTTCGTTCCCCTATCGTCTCCGTATTTGTCTCACGCGAATAAAAAGAAAATAAAAAAAATAAAGTAAGGAACCGTTCGAGCAAAGTGAGAGGAAGAAACTGGGGTTCCCGAAAGAAGGTTGAAAAACAAAAGAGAGGGCTAAAAGAATAGAAGTGTGGATGTGTGAGTGTGTATCTATCGGGAAAGCGAAAGGGAGTAGAGGCACGAAGGGTGGAAGGTTGGTGGAACGGAGTTTGTCCCTTGCGATCTCGCCTGTCGGTTGGAACTCGAAGGCCGTGCAAGAAATCGGCAGAAAATAGAAACGACGACGACGACGAAGACGACGACGACGACGACGACGTCGAGTACAGAGTGGAAAAGGCTCTATGTAGCTTGACAAACTCGACGAAGATAGGAGCTCGCGGGATAGGGGATATAAAAAGGGTAGGAGAGTTTCTTTTTTCTTTTCCTTCTTCTGCTTCTTCTTCTTCTTCTTTTTCTTCGTTTTAACCTTCCGTTGGGGAAAACTCTCATGGCAGAGATCAATCGTGAAAATCTTTCGTCGCGCTGAGGGAAAGAAAAAGTGTGTACACACGTAGACATATATCGGTCGATTCTCTTTGTGCCGGAATACCATTGTCGTTTGTCCTCCGAGCGTATATCGATCGATCCCTGTAACAATTTCGATTTTCTCTCTGTCTCTGTCTCTCTCTCTCTCTCTCTCTCTCTCTCTCTCTCTCTCTCTCTCTCCCTCTCTCTCGCTCGCTCTTTCCCTCTCTCTCTCTCTCTCTCTCTCTCTTTCATCTCATAGGCTCGTCTTATTTCATCTGCCACCGTTCCAACAACCACGGACAATCTTTGACACAATAGTCGAATTATCCAGATAAATGTAAATTTCAAATTCTCGGTTTTTTTTCACAATTATTTTGAATTGTCCTTGTATATTATTTGTTTTTTTTTTATTATCTTGATTTTTACTTCGTTATCGTTATTGTCTTTATTTATTATCTTGAATATTATATATATAATTATATTATATAATATAGTAGGATTATATTATATATTATATATTATATATTATATATTATATTATATATTATATATTATATTATATTATATTATATTATATTATTATAATATAAATATATGGAAATAGGAAGAGAGACAGAGAGGCGTTGGAGCAAAGATAGAGAGAATATATTTGCTAAGCTTACTTGCACCTCGTTCAATACTTTTCTTCGGTTTCTGTTCATTTTAACGAGCCGATCGAGCACGGGATGAGCCATAGCGGATATATTCCGGTCACGTCGGGGGTCTGACGGAAAACTCGGGAAAATATCCCGGGATAAAGTTTTCTCGATCGTTCTCGATGTTATACTATATTTTATATATATTCCGTATATATATATATATATATATATATATATATATATATATATATACAGATATATATATCCACAAAAATTCTTACCTTTTCTATCCAATCTGTACGGCTCTCGTACACTCCTCCACCTCGTAATCTACCACCGTCTCACTTAACCGGAACTATCGAATTTCTCGTCTTTTATACAGCCTCCAGCTCGGAATAGCAGCCTACATTTTTATCTTTCTTATTTGTTACTTTTTATTTTCATTTTTTTCTTTTTTTAATTTAACACAGCTCCAATGGTGAAACTTTGCAATTTCTCATCCGAACGTTTCAAAGACACAACGAAAATCCTTTAATCCGGCTTTAGACACCGCTCGTCATATATATATACGTAGATTTGAACACCGGCGGTATGTAAATTTATAAAATACCGATACGAGGCAAAAGTACAATATTTTTTTTCCCTCTACCGAGCGAGATTTTTGTTTTCCATCGATATGAAAGAAATAATAATGCGAGTGACGATATGGAAAAATCGAGCCACTGAAACATGCATGAACACGCGCGTTCGTGCGGATTGACTTTACGAAATGCAATCCAACCGCTGTAAGCTTACGAGACAAAAAAAAACGTATAAAACATAAACATCGGTGAAAGAAAGCGAAATGGCAAATGTACGTTGCACGATAAACCGATACGACTCATTCGAGATACATGACCGAGCTCGTACGAGGAATTTGTTGTTTTTCAATTGTTTTTTTCCCTTTGAAAAACACATTCGCCTTTGCGTCTTCGTATTTTCGCTCGATCGATAAATTATCTGAAACACGAGACTCGTATTCGCATCGTGGACTAAAAAAAGACGATGAGTTTATCGAAGTGTATCGATATTATTTTATCGATACGAATGAATATACGGGAAGAGAAGAGTCGAAGCTAAATCGAATCGTCCTAGAAGCTACCGAGAATCGTTATCTCTTTATTAGCGTGTTTTTGCGATTTTATTACCGACCGTCGGTAAAAAAGATGAATTTCTTTTTTCTTGGTAAAGATCTTGAGTAACGAGAATTTTTTTATGTTTTTTTTTTATGTAAGCTTTTAGTTACGTTTATTGTTACTTTTAGCGATAATTGCTAATATTGAGAATCGAGTAAGACTTTTTTTTTCGAATAATAAACCGGAAATATTTCTATCCGTCGCGTATAGCAATACGCGTGCTCGAGATTTGATCATGACGAGCGTCGGATGTTCGCGATCAAATTTTTCGTGCCAGCGACTTCGTGAGATTGACATTGATTTGTCGGGGATGTATTCAAGCATCACGTTCGAAAGAGGTTCAACGACACAATATGCTTCGTACGTGTGCGATATACGTGTATACGGATAACACGTACGATTTTTTTTCACTCGATTTTGTCATTTTTGTCAGCGAAAATTCAAAATTTTACGAAAATTTTATAATTTTTCAAACTCGTTGAAAGAAATACTTATCACGAATTATTATTAATCTCTTAATCGTACGATTTTGAAAATAATACTTGTTTTCTCGAATCGACGATTTTTCGCTGTAAAAACCTAAAAAGAGGAATTTCTTTTTTATTTTCCTTTTCATTTAAAAATTTTGTTTTTTATCACAAATTTGCAATCGATTGCGATTGTAGATAAACACGTACGAAATTTCGATACAAATTCGTTAAAAACCCGGAAATTTTCACGTACAACCGGCAGATCGTGAGAGCCCTCACGGTGTCTAGACTCTCGCGCGTCCCGCCGCCGCTCGGAGGGCGCTGCATGCGTAATGAGGTACAACGACCGTTTCCATTGTACCAAGTTAAATTACAGTTTATTGCGAGTTAAGGTACGACGAAGGGTCGTGAAATATATCTGTACGTATGAATTTCGTGTTTATGCACAGGAAGCGAGAAACGCGGGGGACGAAGGAGAGTGCGTGAGCGAGTGGAAATTCTCAAACCTGCGAGCCCCCGCTTCTCCATCGAGTCCCTTAGCCGCGTTCCTGCAGCTATTTACACGCGAAACGTACGAATATACGCAATTATCCGAATAAATCTCGTAAATTACATCCTATTATTAATTTTCTACGCTCGCCCGACCTTCCGTGGGTTACATCGGGCGGCGTCGGCGCGACAATTTCACGAGGTCAAGCTCGTTATACGAACCGAAAAATGAAAAATGACGCTGGGATAAAAAAAAATCTCTCGCTCAACGGGATTATGGAATTATATCTTCAATAAAACGAGTACGACGCGTATAAGCCGGATCAAAAAAACATGGAAAACAAATTCGTTCAATTTCAATGACAAAAAAAACATAAAAAAAGAAACAAAAATGACGAGAAAAAAAATGAAATATTAATTGAAAAATTTGTAAATAAAATTGAAATTTCGTTTTCGATCGTACGATCGAAGGAAAAATAGTTATATTTTGACCAGAGCTATTGTTCATGTTCGAAGTGAAAATATTGTTAGTTTCGCTCTCGATTAATTCGACGATCGTCGCCAATCGAACGATCGGAATTATTTTTCGTATTTTGGCAAACTCGAGAGCGTCGTTGGTGCGAAAGTCAGTACACGTGTCTCGATTTTCCATTGAATACTCGTTTTTTGTCCTATTTTTTTCGTATATATCCATCTCCTCGATCTCTCGAGGTTTTTAATGCCGCGAGATTGCGCCACGTAGCGAATCCTCGCGCGACGATGTATGACCCACTTTTTCCATCCCCGAAATTAGAATCGAAATGTAAATCCGAAATTGAACTTGCCGAGTGAGCGAGGAAGGAGAGGGGGAGTACGATTAATCTCGACCGAGTATAGCAAAGAAAAAAAATATATATAACGGTAATATGAAATTGCCTCGTTCGAGATATCGAACGAAACGATAAATAACACAAACACAAAGTAAATCAATATATTAATCAAATAAATCGCGATGACGATAACGCGGGGTCGAAATAAAATCCAATCAAAATTAATCTTTCGTTGATTTAACAATTTTTTTTTTTTTTCAAATAAGCGAATCGGGCGAATAATTTAAACTCGTTGATTCCCAACTTCCACTACGATCTCGCAAGAACTTGAACAACTTGTCCAACGGAAAATTGTAGAATCTGTCGTTGTCGAGGACGGCGAAGGTCCGCGTCGTTGTAAAATCCACTCGAAATTTCATTTTCGACAAACAGAGAGAGAGAGGGACAGAAGGAGGGGGAGGGAGTGACCTGGGAGGGGGAGGGGCAGTTAGCCTCAACGTACCTGTTGAGTGGTCTCGCGGGGCTTGTAAACTCCGAGTATAACACTCACCAGGATCGAAAGAGTGTCGGGGTTTTCGCGGTTCGCGGTTGAGAAGAGGCCGATTAATTTCTACTCGACGAGGACAGGCAAAAAAAAATACATGTATATATAGATACGTATAAGCCGCAGCCCTATAGAGCGCTGTACAGAATTCGATAGAGAGTGACGCAAAATTCGAGTCGCGACGAGCTTACACTCGTACGCGAGCTGCGAATAAGTCAAAGGGTGTACGAAAAAAAAAATCTAAAAGCGAATGATAAAAAAAAGGGAATCAAATTAATTGTTGATTAAAAAGCGATCGAACTTTTTAATCAGCGCATCTCTGGCGCGGCAAAAGCCGTTGGGTACATTTGAATTGCATTTCTGAGCACAATGGCGTCCAAAATTACGATTCATGTCGCAAATTTGTGTGAAAGATAAATGCAAAATTTCAATTTTCGTGCGTAGGTGTTTACGAATGGGGGGGGGGGGAATTTCGTCATTGGACTTACTGTCTAATTTAGAACATTCTGCAATTTACCTGCGTGCAGAAAATATTTGGATAGTTGGGATTGGTACAAGAAAAACGATTTCTTTTTTATTGTGCTACGATAAAAATTGGCCGAGATTCACAAAAATTCGAAAATTCGTGCTATCAACCCTTTCGCAGTAGTGCGATAAAAAGATTATCCTCTCTTACCGTGTCGACTCGGCGTTTATTTATTAATAGCTATTTTGCCAAGAACTACAAAAAAAAAGAAAAAAAAATGGAAAAATAAAAGCCACGACCGAGACTCGAACCCGCGACCTCCGGGTTTTCATAATTAGCGCTCTTGATAGCACTGTTGGCTTTACATCTCAAACTTTCAAACTTTACGAATTAATGTTCCCGCCAATTTTCATCGTCCGACAATTTAAAAGAAAAGTTTTGTTTCTCCCGTCAGTTATAAAAGTATTTACCGTGTCCAGTTAATTTCCAAACATCCTTTATATACGTAAATAAAAAATACAAAATTGTTATATCGCATGTCGTATATCGATGTATAAGACGTTAGTCCTCGCTCAAAAATATTCACTCATTCAACTTACGCACATCACATTTCAAACAGAAATTTCGTATCGCTTCTTGCAATAATAAATTTAATAAAAGAAATACGTATGAAAAGTATTGCGCTCACGAATATCCAATTTCGTCGCGACATTTTCTGTTTTAGTTATATTTGATTTTTCATTTTTTTTTTCATTTACTTTCGGTCACCAAGGGTCGTATGCGATAACACGGGTGGATATCGAAACGCCAGACATGCAGTGGTTTATATCGCACTTTTTGTATCGTCGTGAATATCCGAGAAAGAATATAAATGTGCCTTGAGAACAGAGTGACACATGCGCCCGACGAGGAATAGGTAAAAGAGAACGTGCAGGAATAGAGAGTGAAGGGGGTAAGAGAGACGATAGAAATGCGAAGGGTCGCTCGAACGAGCGAAAAATACGTATAGCTTCGTCTCTCGTTGGCGCAAGCTGCGAGAGACTGCTGCGACGTACTCGATAATATGAGTTACCAGACATAGGATCAGAGAGAAATATAGGGAGGTAAAAAGGACGAGCAAAAGGCACTCGTAACGGAACGCCATTTCGACGTCAGTCTGTTCACTCGTTCCTGTCGTCGTCCTCTTTCTCCTATTCATCCTCGTCGTCGTAAATTTTGCGCGAAACATAGCGCGGTGTACGTTGAAATATTGAAGTCGTATTCTAGAAAGTACGTATAGATGTATAAGTGTGGGGGGGGGGTATTGGTAGGCTCGGAAAACAAGAGTTTGAGCGACAAGTTCTCTCATGCACTCGCTCCTTGCACACGATCTGTCTCCATCGTGACATTTTTCCGTGTATTAATTTTGATACAATCTACAATACTAGGGAGGAAAAATGTTAGATTACTGTTTGAAAAACCGATATTGACCTTCGCGAGATCTCAATTCGACGTCGGAGAGAAATCTCGATACGACAATCGCGTGTCTTCCATGAAATTGAACAATTGTTATGGGAAATGTTTCTTCTTTTCCACTGTTGTCTTCATTTTCTCGCGTTATTGATATCGTCGATAAATTAAAATGGTTCATCCTGTATATTGTATATATAGATGTATAAGTATGTATGGGGGGGGGGGTATTGGTAGGCTCGGAAAACAATAGTTTGAGCGACAAGTTCTCTCATTCACTCGCTCCTTGCACACGATCTGTCTCCATCGTGACATTTTTCCGTGTATTAATTTTGATACAATCTACAATACTAGAGAGGAAAAATGTTAGATTACTGTTTGAAAAACCGATATTGACCGTCGCGGGATCTCAACTCGACGTCGAAGAGAAATCTCGATACGACAATCGCGTGTCCTCGACGAAATTGAACAATTTTTATGGGAAATGTTTCTTCTTTTCCACTGTTGTCTCCATTTTCTCGAGTTATTGATATCATCAATAATTTAAAATGATTCGTCCTGTATATTGTATGTAGGTAATCGAATTTGAGATTGTCGATCGTACGATGCGAAGGAATTATCCTCGCGTCGTGACAAAAATCGTGAGACCTTGACCATGGAATCAATGACATTGATTATTATTCTGCAAGGACGAAAATCCAAAAATCTATTATATTTTGATCCTTTTTTAAATATTTTCAACTCTCTACTCAAAAGTGAGCAAAATTTACCAATTTTCAAAATCATTCTTTCACTCCTCGCGTCCCAACGCCTTGAGCCAATTGCTCAAGGCTGATTTGTCATTGAACGTAATCTCGTATTGATATCTTCGTCGGAAAATTTGCCAATGCACGTAGTCGTTTATTTCCTCTCAAAGACAATGTTCGAAATAATTATATCACGAATCGTTCAACGAAATGGCAAATGGGTGGGATTGAACTTGAGCGAGGAATTAAATGGATCCGGGTTTGAGATATTAGGCACCACTAGCGACGTGGCCACATCGAACACCCTGATCTGATTATTCCATTATGCTATTATATATATATATACATATACATATATCTAGGCATATATATGTATATATATATAGGTATAGGTATAAGCTATTCATCCATCGACCTTACAAAAGGATACGCGCATGTTTCATACCGCTGTCGTTCTATTCAATGCGTCCATGTCGAAGACCGGAAGTGCCATCAATTTCGATTATATTTAATCGAGTTATTCATCGGACCCCGATGCGGTTAGGTCAACGACGGCACAGAATTATAGCACGAATGATTTCGTTCCGAATATAACCGCGTCCCTCTTTCCGCCCCACACTTGATCACGCTATTAAATAATTACGAATACAATTCGCGCTCCGGGCGTATATCATTACGCACACGCGCAAACGCATTGACACCATTATCACCATCGGTTAATCAAAAATTTGTACAAATATTGATTAAATATGCAAACAAAAAAAGAATGTTTTACTTAGGAAAAATGAAACGATAATAATTATTAAGGATTGTTCGTCGAGCATTATTAATGATTTGTTTCTTAATTTAATTTAATAAAGCATCCCCGCTAAGTACAATTTAAGATCGCAACGACGAAACGAACGGAGCACCGTTCGATAAATTCGATAGATACGTCTTTTTTTTACGTTTTTACGTTTTTGTTTTCATGCCTTGTGTGTTCACAGCCGTTCATAGCCGGATATTAAATAATATATATATATATATATATATATATATATATATATATATATCGATATCATTATTGTTATTATCATTACATTATACATATTTATTCGTTGTAACTTTTCTTAGCGCCATGCTTCAAAAAGTGTCTGTATATGACAACTACAATACGTTGTGCCTGCGGAAGCTGTGTGGAACATCTCTGTGCCTTTATCAAAAGCCTGTATCGTGTGTTTACATTTTTCGTTTCTTGTTTTATTTTTTTATTTTTATTCTGTATTTTTCGTTCGTTAAATTATTTTCATCGTTAATTTTTTAAGGTTAAATATTTATTATTATTATTATTATTATTACCATTATGACAATGCGAGCGTATTGGAAATTAATTGATTTGATGCATTTTAGAGATACGTGATATTTATTGAGCATATTTATTAGTGAAACGCATCACATAATTATTATACGTATTGTTATTGTATTCATTATTATTATTATTGTTATTATTATTATTATTATTATTATTATTATTATTATTATTATTGAATAGTCGAACGAGGTTTTATTGCGATAAAACTCAGCGAATAAAATAATCGTCTCGTTCGCAACGCGAACACGATGATTTTTTTAATGCGATTTTACGTTTGTTTAAAGTTTTTATTTATGTTTCTCTTTTTTAATTACGAATATCGGTGTAATTAATCGTTTTTCTCGTGATGTCATGTAACGCAGGTCGATCTGAGACACATGGATGAAAAAACTGGTAGCAACATCGTCGACGTCGGAGTCGACCTATCCGAGTTCTACATGTCCGTGGAGTGGGACATACTGGAAGTGCCTGCCGTTAGGTGAGTACCTCATTTTCCGAGCAATTTTTCTTACCCTCTGTAAACCCCCCTCACCACTCTTTCTCTACCCTTTCTAGACTCCCTTCACCCTTCAACCTCCTTCGTCGACTCACGTCTCCGGAAGAGGCTTAACCCCTGCGTCAACGCTCGGTTCATTCGCAACCCCCCCCCCCCCACCTTCAACACTTATTCTGACTCTCATGCTTTCACACACACACATACAGATAGAAATATTTCCTGTAAGGGTTTGGTAATTGTAAGGTAACGAGTTTGACCAGGCACGTCGCGGTACGATATATTTAAGAAACCAACGTGTGGTACGTTGAGCAAAAAAAACATTTTTTTTCGACGATTCGAA
>JAPYZT010004400.1:0-10432 GCA_030522965.1 Tryphoninae sp. A BG-2022a | reverse complement strand
GATGCTCCTGCCTCAAAAATCGAAGGGTAGTTATAACCCCTTAATTGCGAGATATCGGAAAAACAAAAAATATGTATTCGTTAATTTGCCATCCTCCATGTGTATGCAAATTTACATCTCAATCGATTAAAAATTCTCGGAGAAATAACTCCTATACGTATAAAAAAATTCGAATTTTGCAATAAACAATATGAAATTTATTGTTATTTGTATTGCTTTCATCTCCAATGTATAGTACGTAAAAAAATAAGGGTTGTTGCAATTTGAATTTTTTTAATATCCCGTACCGTTAAAAAGTTATCACCGTAAAATGAAAAAAACCCCAATTTTTGAGGGTGTGTTTCACCCCCTAAAACCGTTTCTCCGCCGATAAAAAAAAAATACGTGCCGCTTAGTTTTCGATATTCTACCACATACCAAAGTTTTAATAAAATCGGATGGGGACACCTAAGTGATGTTCCTTGTAAGGGACATTTGTACAACTTGATAAAATTGATTGAGTACTCGTGAGATTCGTAATAAATTAATTTGCCTGGAATAATGCCAATTTCTGTGAGGTTAAGCTTACTCGATAAGGTACTCCGCCGCTCATGGCAACGTCGCTATCGCGCCCTTTTCGAAATTACAAATTATGCTTTTCGAACGACGCAACGCACACACTATACGTGCAATACAAATTAAGCACAAGTGACTCGGAATTGTTAACCGAATAAGTGAATGTGATTGAGAAAAGCATCCTGGCGAAATTCAATAATAACATATATTTTTTTAATTACATTCAATAGTATCACAATATATTAATTATATAAACTGTAGAATATGAAACCTGTTAATCTTCCATCTGAAATTTTGGAATTACCGTTTTTTTTTTTTGTTAATTTTTGCAAGTGTACGGAGTATACGAAACTTCAGAAATTACAAATAAAAACAAATAGACTTTTCAACAATTATCTTTATCTTGCTAAGCTTTGGAGCGAAAATACTATAAGCCTTTTAGTGTTGGGCGAAAAACAGGTGCCGGTTTTCGCCAGTGTAGCAAAGATCGATCGATATATCGGCCTTTGCCAGTAAAAGGGTTAAATTATTTACATAAATTCCGATTTTAACAAATGGGGGCATATGAATTCTATAAACAAGATCCATGATTATGAAATAGTGTTTTCTAAATAATCACAATTGTTTTTTTGAAACAAATCTACCATACATACTTTGGTTTGTTCATTTTTACCCTCGCCAAAAACATCCACCGAACCCATCAATTTGTATTTTTTGTATGTATCAGTTATCAGATAGTACCTAATATTGTCAGCTGTGTTTTTTTTTCGAATAGCGAGCGAAGTACCAGTTTTCAAATTGTTTAACTTTGCAAAAGCTTTAAGCAATTCTTCGTTAAATTTGTGTTTCTTCATTGCTGATTTTTTTTGCACTTTTATATAATTTGGGGTTTTGAGAATGTGTCTCTAAAATATTAATTTGAAATTAGTAGAAGTCCCATAGTTACAAAGGCTTAAAGAGGCACCGGTCGACTATAGAGAAGCGAGTGCGGCTCAATATCCTTTTTTTTTAAAGCAGAAGAAGGTGGTCTATATGATCCCGGTATAGTTGATTAAGGGTAAGTTATTCAAATCAGTTATTAACCACTGTTTGTTTAGCCGTATTAGTGCTAAATGTATGACAAACGAAACACATTTTCCTCCAAATGACATTTTTCAAGTCGGGCGAACGTTTGTCTCAAAAACTATTGAACCGATTGACGTTTGGGTTCACACACATTTCGAGGGAACCTTAGCGTATAGTCCGAACTAGAATTATACCAATAGCTTCAATATTTTAGCTCTGCTCCCATATTTTAGTTGACAATTTCTCGGGAAAATTAAGTCTTAATTTTCAATTAGCCACGATTACGATAAAAAACTTGTACTTAATTAGTTTTAGTGCAGATGATAACCACATTCATATAGATTTAAAAAAATGTTTTTCTGTTTCAGACGAAATTCGCAAAATTAATTCGTAAAAATTACTGAATAAACAAGCTCCGACACGATAATGCCCCCGTAATTACACCTTTACTCATATGGTGTTTGTCGGAATATTTTATCATTTCATACCGACTACCCGCACATATACATGCAATTGCGCTGCTATCGTTGTTACCAATCGTAATTAATAATTGAATATGGCATCCTTCGAAAATTTTATTGTTTGTTTCTAGATATGCCACAGTGTCAGGCTCCATTGCCTTAGCAGAACCCTCGAAATTCAATCTCCAGTCATGATCGGTAAGGTCGTGCCTTCAATCACATTTTCGGCACTTTCAATTTTTAGAAGTGTATGCAATTGCTTTTCACGTAAAAAAATCCAATGGGAGCAGCCGAACCCGCAAGTCCATCCTAAGTCGAACGAAGGTACGATACGCACTACCTATAGTACAGGACTTTTAGTACCGAAACAGGGGTTGGTTAAACAACAAATTCTGATAATTGTTTTTTCATTTACATTATGTTAGGGAATGTCCCCTAAGTATAAAACCAAGTTTACGTCGTCTGAATCCGCGAGCGTTAGCCGCCACGTTGAAAAACGCCTTTTTATAAATATCTCGAAAACGGCGAGTTGTACGTCAAAAATCGCAACGATCTTTTTGTAGAAGACACGATTTTCCAGCCTTTTTATTTGCAACTTTTTTTTCTCTATTATTAATATTTGTCGAGATATAATTGATTAGAAAAACCAAATATTTGTTTTTGGAAAATATCTCGATCATTTTTCGGAAATACGGAAAAAAATGTAACAATCAAAATTGTAGAGCATGAGATTTTCTACACTTTTGAGCATGAGAGTTCTAGTGTAATGAGAGTTGCCGTCAGGTAAAGAAAAACAGCGATTAGTGGTAATTCTTAGCCTGCTTTCAGATGAAGTGGTTTACTGATTTCTCGAGTGACCAATCCTTCGCTTCAACCACCTCAAATCGATTTAAAAAAATACCATTTTGTTCTTTATTCTCTTATCTATGAAATCCAGTTTGCAAAAAAGTGGAGTCCCTGTTCAATTCTTGGATTTTAAATATTTTCGAGAGCAAGTCATGCAGCGTATGGGAGCTTGAAGTATGCGACTCGTTGAAGCGTGTCAGAACTTGCAATGGAGCCATCAGCAATATGAATCAGTCCGTTTTCAGATAACGTTACGTATGCGGTATTATTCTAATATTACTGTTTCTACTTAAAGAGTGGAAATTTAAAGTTGGAAATGTAAAAAAAGGCCTTTTTCCGATTTATTTGGCCAAACGATAAAATAAATGATAACAAAAGTTCTTCCATATAAAACACATATATTTAGTGTAAACATTATATTTTTTTGAAAGAAATATATTTCAAAATAAGCCGTTATATATCAACCGCCGAAGACGCAGCAAAAAAAAAACAGATTTTGCGGCGATTACTCCCGCGCTGCAACGGATTATCTGAAACAAACAAAACAGGGATGGATTTTTAGTTAATGATATAATGCTCCGGTTGAACGAAGGGTTTTGAAAAATGTCTATTTTTCACATAATGGCGGACGTTGAATGTAAAAAATGCTGTTTTAACCAAAATGTCACTTACATTTTTAACTATAAAAAAAATTGTCTAAAAAAAGTCCTTCGTTCATCCGAAGGACAACTATATATAGAAGAAGTGATATTAATTTCCACCCGATCGGTAAAGCCGTTTTCGAGTTACAGTCATCACCGACTTCGAAAAGATGATTTCGAGAAAAACGAGTTTAAAGTTTTACCTACTTACTCTGTATACCTCTAACACGGCTTTCTTCAAAGTTATATATGTCGGCGAATAATGGTCTGATTTAAATGCAATTAGTCGGAAAATACTTGTAAGATATTGTACTTTTAGAAAATGAAAGAAATATCAATATTTTGAAAATTTCAACTAGATCTCCCCCGTTAAGTTAGTAAAAACCATGATATTTTGATAAAATGCCAAAATCAACCAAATCTTCAAGTGGTTTGAAAATTCTAACGGATCGATGTTTTAATCCGTTCGTTTTGTCTTCTCATCGAAAACGACAAAACATTACACCAGTTTTAAAATAAAATTTAATATGTCTTAAAACATCAGTCACGGAAGAGTCCCTTCAATAAAAACTCTGTCTTTTCAAAAGTTATATCAATACTATCTTATAAATTATAAAATTTTATAAAGTATATACTAAAATGATGAAATTTTTGATTCACCTGGTAAACACACGTGTCCATGCAATTTTAATGCAGTTCCGTTTGCACTAACGCAATCACATAATTAATGTCCACATTTAAGTTTGCACGATTGCATGATTTTGTTACAATTCGTTTGTATGTCATTTGTGCATAGGAAACTTGATTAAACAATTTCCAAAACGAGGAAATTGATGCTTCTGATTTTGATACGTCGAAAAATGATGTTGTTAACGTGGAATGTATGACACCAAGCCCCGGTGTATCAAGTATGATGAAAACAATATCTCATGTGCTTAATTATAATTTAATAAATTAAAGACAAAATTTATTTCTATACATTTTAATGGACTCTATGCCATTCATAAAAATTCCTTATTTTTCCAAAATATTATATGCTTTTGTTTTGAAATTCCTTCTAAAGTTGACATTTCATCATTTACTTTTGTACTCGAAATCACTTTGTTGAATTATGTTCATTATTTTCATTCATTAAACCAAATTAACAAATGTTTTCAAACTGCAATGCCACATGGTAAGCATTAAAAAAAGTTCCCGAAAGTTCACGAAGTAAATAGTAAAACGGTAAAAGAAAAACGTCGATCCGATCAGTAGAACTGGAGATAATAAATATCATGTTTGCGATGATGCAAGTAAATCCAGCAGATTATTAAAACCCCATTTGTTAATATTTTCGAAGTAAAATTTTTTTCAGCAAGATCCTTCAATACGTGTAAACTAATTTTATGAATGTAAGTTGTAAACAAATTTTTATACGATTCTAAAATCTCAGGTTTGTTTTTTCATGAAATCTGTACGATATGCAAAAGAATTACCCAAAATTGACGTGCTTATCATTTTTTTTACGAAACATCAACCCAACACGACGAGTTCGGTCGTCCCCGCGATCGCCAGGTCGTCGCCATTTGTCGTAGTCGTCCCAAGGACATCGTTTCTGGCGCCATCGAGTCCGCTGCTACTAGTTATCAAGTGAAGGGTGTCATCCCGTTGTGGCACCTCTTGCAGACCGGGTCTTCTGAGAGCCCCATACGCATTTGGGGTTCTTCCATGTGCCAGTGACCCGTAACCAGCCTCACAACCAGTGTCAATTGAGGCCGGTCGAAGAGCGATAGCTCGGTGCCTAGCTTTCCGCGGGGCTAGAAATCAAAGCCCTAGTGAGCCTCATCCCTGAGCTCCGCTCCCAGAGGTTCGGGTGATACCTATAGACGATAGGCCTGCCGGGTCGAGCCGTGAAGCATCGATTTTTGCTAGCTTGTGCGCGCGTATGTTGCCTCGGATGCCGCTGTAACCCGGTACCCAGACCAACTTAACTCTATTGGCACTGCCTATTTGTGTCAACAGGTTTACGCAATCTTTGACCAGCCCAGACTTGATCACAACACTGTGTACAAGTCCGAGCTCGGTGGTACGTCTGTCACAACACATATAGATATGCTTGCCAATATAGCCCTTATCCCGGATACTGCGGGCACATGCTCTAATGGCAAACCGATCCGTTTGGAAGACAGTCGCAGTGCACGTCGGGACGTAGAATACCGCCATCCGTGCCACCCCCCCCCCCCCCCCGCACCTATTCTCGCTCCTGCACCCGATTTGGGCCCGTCCGTGTACCAGACTAGTTCCTCGGGTGACAGTATGCATTCTTGGTCCTCAGACCACGTCTGTCTGTCGGGGAAGACGACCATGCAGTTGTACAGGAAGTGGTTCCCGCAGGTATAAGTCGCCACCCAGTCGGGTAACCTGCTCTATGTCCGCCGCCCTCAAGAGGACCGCAGCGTGGCCGAAAACTGCACCCCTCCACTGTCCTCTGATTTTAGTGGCGCACTACAATATATCAAATTTTCAGCAAAATTAAAAATGGTCGGGTCTGAAGGGTCGTAACCATATGGAACGGATTATATATATATATATATATTGATCGTACTGATGATGGTTTTGTAAAAAGCGAAAACGTTTTAATGTAACTAATAATAAATTTTAAAAATATAGTATTATTTAATTCATATCCTTCCCAGGATTGCTGAAACTCAGTCAAATAAAATACGCTCTGAGTTCTTAGCTTATACCACGTGTCGAACAGCTCGCCGTATCGTACACTGTCGTCATTTCGTCGCAACTGATTGTGTCGTGAATTCTGGGTCGACTAAAATGTTCACTTTTCATCAAAAAATCTTGGAATAGTATTGCATACATGAGTATTTTTATTTAAAAATCCTAAGATTCGTTTAGAATCCATAATAAAAAATATGAGCGAAGTCCTATCGGTTCATACGTTGATCGCGTACAAAAAGACCCATTTTTACTTGCAAATATCTAATAAACTAAACGGCGAATAAAATTCAAAATTTGTGATTCATTCCATGAAAGTCATATATATATCATACTTAAATTTCAACCAATTCCTAAAATTTGAACAAACTACGAAACTGCCTTAAAAAACTTACTTTTTCACTAACTTTGCTTCACGAAGCCAGCTGACCATCCACTTGTTTACGTTTCCTCACTCGACTAAACAGTTCATGTCAACGACACCAAATAGCGCAATATATAAGTATGAGACGGGATATTGCCGGGGTGCGACTTAGGCGGTGCTACGATTTCAGCAACCTTACCCGAAAAACACTTCTAGCCTACACTTGTATAGACACTAGGAGTCTCTAGGAGGAGGAGGAGGAGAATTTAGGAGTAACTATCTTAAAATATGTCAATATAACCCAATTTGAAGAACAACTAAATAAAAAAAGGGAATAGTGAGTCGTGGTCCCCTTTGACCAAAGTCGTTCCCCGGCGGGAAGTGTTTATATTCGCCTCGGGAATGTATATCACGGTGTTTCTTATCTGTAAATCAGATAATAAACGAATATAGTAGTAGTGGGCGAATTTCAAACTGCAGTCCATGTCACATCTGGGTGGGTTAAAATAATTCCATTGCGCGTCACTTAAACTATAGTTCCACTCGCGACATATGTTTAATATATGGACTACACTTTATTTCTCCAGATCATTTCTAGATAGCCTCGTTATTCTATACCGGAGGTAAATTAAATATAATAATGCGACAGTAAACTTGATTACTTTGTACATATGCGTTACAATAGTAAAAATATAGGCGCATTCACGATTTTTTACCGTCTGGTTTTTTTAAATCTCAGATTTGCAAGATGCATATTCGTCCGTTTCATCAAACGTAACATTTGAAACAGCCTCGTAGGACCACATTTTACCGTTAAGCAATGTCAAGCATACGATAATTAGTTTTGACCCAAATACCTTCGTAGGGCGAGGAGTTAAGCACATCGTTGGTAAACCGTTTAAATAATCCAATTTACTATCGAATACCGCACGATACTCTGGATATTAGTTATGACATTATATCTCAGATTAGTATGTATGTATAACGGCCATGAGCTTTTTTAGTTCCTTATTTAGTATGATCGTTGTAATTTGTATGTTTACTGCTGTCTATGTTCGCTCAATCTTACTTGATCGGCTTTTTCTTTTCCGCCTGGTTTGTATTTCGGTATATCGGTATTATATACATATACAATAATGTTCTATCCTTATCGAGTTACGTTACTGCGGATATAACAATACAAAGACGACGTCGTAGTATGCACGTTATGGCTTTCATCATTATCGATAGTCAAAATAAAAGGCAGGCAACACTGTATGAAATATTATGTCCGCACATCATCTTTTACCTATACTCGGGGATATGAATTAATTAACTTGACGATGCATATTGTACGAAGGTGCTATTATAAATTATATACACTCGAACGCAACTTATTTGCATACTTTATGTTCATTATAACGTCGATTATAATACATTAACAGCTATTGTTCGCCATGTTAGGTCATAATCACGGGTTCTACTTTTTCGGCCGAAGCTGCATCGTGTTTCGGTAAATAACAATACATATTTTATCTCGTGTATAGCTTTCAATTCGATATAAGGTGAATTTTCTAAAGTTAAATTGTTTTTGAGCGGAATGAATTATATTTGTTGTCTACCGACTGAGAGAGGCGTACCCCTCGGTTTTAAGATCGCTGAAATTTCGAATCTACATTTATCGAACGCAATGTTGGAGAATCGCATTAATCAATTGATCGCGTAGATGTCGTTGACGTTGGTGCCCGTGATTTAAGCGGCAAGAACATTAAAATTTTATTCACATTACCTATGTCGATTATTTATTCTGTTTGTGTAATGTTTTTTCAAAACAAAGCTCTACTCATGAGACGTACAAATCATTCCATTCGATTGAGAATTGATTTACGATGACTTAATTGTGTTTATGGTTTCTGAAATGTTTCAGAATATTCATTTAAAATTGGAATTCAACAATTCATAACGCAGATGGGGATGAAAGTACGGTTAATATATGGCTGCCTGAACGAAAATTTCACGCCCAAGTGCAAAGATTCGAAATTGATCGAATGGCTTTTATAATACTTCTTTTCCAGAAATTCGAGGCTAAAACCGAATTCATAAATCAGGATAAAGCTTGATAATATTAATATTCCGAATGAATATTAATGGAAAAAGATTGGTCTTGAGAAAAGTCTCGCATTCGTGAAAACAGAATCTTCTATTATTTCCAATGAGTATAGACAAGTTTATGAGGCTGATTTGCGACGTAGATTTATGTAATGATGACATCATGAAAACTTTTGGGGAATTCAATCCACATTGGTCAACTGATACACCAAGAAAGAGGAAATTATCATTTGCACATGATGTGCGAGTGCATTTACTTATGTAATCTGGAAACTGAAATAACTATTGGATGGATACAGACCGTGGGAATTGGATTGCAAAGGAAATCAGCAGTTGAGACTATATTTTCATAATCAACAACCAGTAGCTCAACAAATACAACATCATCTACTCCCAGGATAATGGATATAGAGTATGAAGGTAAAGGATACGAATTGAATCCAGATTGAATATACGGATATTGCTTAATAGAAGGGATGGCAAACCCAGCCATGATACAAGCTAAATATGCCGAAGATTGGCGTATAGAGCCACTTAATAGCACTTGGGGCATTACAGACATTCAACTTAAAAAGTTTATAGAAGCCAAAGTAAGTGTGGTGGACACACGGAGATATATCGAAGAGTGGAAGGAACAATCAGTAGGATTCAAAGATAATACTGCATCGGTAATAGTAGTTTACCCAATTAAATTGGAAATGTTCTAGTGTGTGCATGCTGGAGGGCTGGCCGGCCAAGATAAACCTTTATGCTTATTATTAAAAAGTTCTGAAGAAATGGGACTTCTTCGTATAATGGATCCTGGAATTGAAGACGTAATGGAACTCACTTTTACCATGTTTGCAAGCCCATTCATTGAGAATCTGGTTAACCACTGGGAAAGTGACTGGTGGATGGGCGATTGTGAGGCAGACCAAATATTGCGAAAGGTCGGTAAGAGCGTTCAGGTTTGATAAATACTCGAAATCTTTGGACCGGGGAACGACTTTAATGCTACCGAAACTTTTTTTATCAACGATCTTCCGGGATAGACTAAAGGCCTCTCAACGTCCGTTTTAACGAATACCTTCAGTTTCTCTGGTTTCTGTATGAGTGACTCTTATTATCCTTTGGCCAGTATTACCCCAACGGTGTATTTATATCTTAACGCTTTAACGAGTTTGATAAGAACGTGCAAACGCGCGAAGGCGTCTGCTCATTATAATTTTTGATACGTACGTTTCCATTAATAGAAACGAATCGATCACTGACGTCTTTTTGATAGGAAAATACGTCCTACATCGTGTAGTTCAATTTATTTAATTCTGATTGTCGTTGTTCGTACAATAGTTTATCTTTAATAGCAATAAATAACATTGTTTAACTCATTAATTATGACGTACGTAAATGATTCGGATTCGATGGAACGCATTTTATAACAACATAACAATCCGTGATTCAGGTTTCATTATACGAATATACGGATGATAATACGATACTCATACCATCAACAATTATCGTGTAACCCGATAAGAATAAAATTTAATACAGAATGATCTGACAATACGAGAAAAATGTTCTCGTGTTAAAAAAATTCGAGTCATTCGTATCATTTTATCACAGACTTTCGTCTCTCTCCTTCTCTCTCTCTCTCTCTCTCTCTCTCTCTCTCTCTCTCTCTCTCTCTCTCTCTCTCTCTCTCTCTCTCCCCCCCCCCCCCCCCC
>JAPYZT010004399.1:0-16107 GCA_030522965.1 Tryphoninae sp. A BG-2022a | reverse complement strand
ACGATAATGCAGAAAAGTTGCAATAATTCATCGAGTATTTATATATTTCAACTCGCGTCGCGTGAGAACGAGGCCTAAAGGACCGAACACGTTCCCAACGTATTTCCCTTGTTTAATTCTATCAGCGTTGGAGAACGCCCGCCTTAATGAAGAATTCAAGATACACCAGGACGGAATTTGGCAGCTCCTACGTACTCGCTACGACGGTCTTATCTTACCATTCCCGGTGTTACCGGTCCTCGCAAAAGAAGAAAAAAGAAAATACACCAAGAGAAGAAAGACGAAAGAGTGTTCCGAAGCGTCTAGTGCACCCTCGAGGCTGAGGCGCACATCGCGCGCCCGACGGGGCATACCGAGTAGGCATTACCTGATTGTCTTACTACGTTTTCCCCGATGCTGGACAGACGTACGTACACGAGATGGCGTACGTATCCTCGCGCGGTATACAAAAGGGTATAAAAAAAGGGAGGTCGTCACCGCTGGGGCGAATACATACATACTTATCTTCTCCTTCCAGTCTTTCTTTCTTTCTCGACGCGATTTTGCTCGAGAGGATTCCTCGCTAATGCGATCCGTAACGTAGAGAACAAGCTAGGTAGAAAGAACGAGAGACAACACGCAACAAATAAGAACAACAAATAAAAATTAGCTTTTCGAAAATATTATTTTTCCAATTTCGTAAATTTGAGAAACATTTCTTGTTGACACGGTAGAAAATTTTATATGGGCAGCGAGAGAGTAAGAACCGCGTTCTTTCAAGGAATATCGGAGTAAGTGCGCTATCTTTCCTCATCAACTGGGTAAGAATCGTCTTGAAAAGACAGACAACCCTCTGCCGCCATCTAACGTATGTTCCTCCACTTATTTCTAATCTCGCGCGCGGTACTTTGTATGCGCAACGAGACTATACCACGAGATTTGAACTCTCGTATAAATGAGAACACGCGTACCCGCGGGTACGAATTCACGAAGGTTAGAGAAGCGGAAATTGACCAAGGAGCCCTGAAAGGCCCATGAAAAAATATCCCAGTCAATTTATATTCTCATAATATTTTCCTACGAGATCCTGATAAACGTACGTGCTTCAAAGGGCGGATAGAAGTCACGTACTATCGTGGTTTTTCCTTAAATTCGCGAGGTTTCTCGTTATCGTAGATAAGGAAGGATATTCCACACGAACTGAATTACGCGCCCCATCTGCATGCAATATTGAATTACGTGCGAGTGCTACTATTTAAATAAAAAAAACAACGTCAAAAATTGCGAAATAAAAAGGTTTCTCTTTTCTTCCAAACAGCAATGAAAGCTAACTATTCCATTTGCTACTTCTGTTTTAGAACCAAGCTGCACGAGTGTAACGCTTAATTATCGCCACTCGGTACCAACGCATGCGCGTCATTTTTCGTGTCTTGTCGCTGTCCCGAATACACGTGATGGAAACACGCTGTGTTATCAAGTAATTAACGCCACCTTATTAACAGACGAGCATAATTAGTTAAACAAATTAAGGGAAGGAAACGAGCGGAGATTTGACGCGAGAAAAATGTTAAGTGGACGAGAATCGTGAGCCACTAACGCGATCGCTTTTTTTTCTTTTCGCTGATCGTCGGGTTGGAAGAAGCATTAATCTATACCTAGTCATCGTTCGAGTTGAAATACAAACGCATTAACACGTATCGCGTATATTCGGTGCGAGATACGAGTGTTAGTTCTGTATGTAGATGCGCATCCCTCCCTCCCCCTTCCTACCCCTCCTCGTCATCCTCCCCCTCATTCTCGGTAATTAGAGGCGTGCATAATTAAGCCTCGCGCGTTGCTTGATTGTTGATACGGGGTGTTAGCGACCCCGCGATGAGTGTGTTCGAGGGCGCGTCTCAATTAGAGCCTACGGCTCGCAGCTCTCGCTTCTGCGATACTCTCGCACCAAGAAAGCTGGGAGAAACGCAGAGATTCTTGTTTTATCTTCATTCGGATATTTATGTATGTATAATGTTTACTCGAGCTCTTGACGAGTCGTTAATTTTCTCTGCCTCGTTCATTAATTATAATCGTCGTTATTTCAACGATTTATTATTGTAACCTCGCTCGGATGGGAAATTAGGGAATTGAACGATCAATGCTCGACGACCAATTATCGTTACGATAACCGCCTCTTTTTTGAGGAAGATCCGAATTCAAGGAACTCCGCAATTTCATTCTCACGAGAATATTTTCATTTTCATTCCCTCCTCTTCGTTCCACAAGCTGGTCAAACATAGGAACTGCTTCTTTTTTTCGTTTCCATTCGAGGTATCATCCCTGATTTAAGGGGAAAATCTCATACACACATATCTGCAATATATATATATAAGGATGTATATAAATCGACGTCGCAAGAGCATGATTGATCAGTAGAGGGGAATGAATTCATACATTGCCCTCACCCTGCACTCCCATTTTTTTCTTTTTTTTTTCTATCACTCTTGCCTTTTTGCAAAAATGATCAATAACACCTAACAGGTTTTTCCTCGATTATATCCTCGAATCTCGACGAGAATCTTTGGCTCCTCGTAATCGCGTTCAACGACGAGCGTTACGCATGAGATACCACCCGAACGATCGATCATCGCTGGTGCTCGAATTTCTCATTCATTTCGTAAATGTATAATGTAGCCATTGTGCCTCGCGGTATCGTTCGTAGTACGTAGGATTGGTCGGGCTAAAAAGCGTCTGGAGCAAAAATGCGGCAAGTTTTTGGGTCGGTGAGGAGGGTGGTAGGAGGGGGGAGAAACGTCGAGTGGAGAGATAATAAAAAGAACGTGGTCATGAGGGCAGCAGCTGGATTGGTGACCGAGGAAAGAAAAAGAAAAGTTTATTTTTTCTCTCGTGGCTTCTGATAGTCGTGACCGCAGACTAATATATATTCTTCGGCTCACCAATGGCCAGTGCTCATTCATACAGACAGACGTATATATTCATATATATATATATATATATATATGGGAGTGTATGCATTCTTATAGCAGACGCATTTCCGTCGGTCCCGAAGTGCATTCGCGAGAGAGTTCTGTGTATACACATAACGCGCAGCCTCTATTTCTGGAGCCTGCTTCGCTCGGCTCGGGCCAGTTTTACTATTGCCAATCTGCATAAGCGTTTAACCGAAGCGACGGGAGGACTGAATCATATAACTGGCCTCAAGGTGGCGCGCGGAGAGGGGCTCGAGAAAAGAGAGGTACAAGAAACGACAATGGCGAGAAAGTGAAGGAAAGAGAGAGAGAGAGAGCGAGAGAGAAGGAGGTTACGAGGGAGAGAATGAAAAAAAAACGAGAACGTAGAAAGAGGAACGAAGAGAAAATAAAGGTACGTCGAGGTTTTGTTTGTTCATGAAAATTAGAGGAATTCCCAAAGTTAAATATTTCGAGTTGCACGAACTGGGGTGTAAAAGGGGAAATGTCGGATTATAGGGGAATGAGATGAACAAGGTGAAAATAAGAGGGAGGGTGGTGGTGTGGAGAAGGCGGAGAATCGGTGAGAGGATAAAAGAAGAGGAGTATGAGCAAGGCGGAGGATCGTGGAAGGCGCGAAGACTCTCCTCGCCCTCGATGGAGGCGAAAGTTTACGACGCGTCTACCGCCAGAGTTACCGACCCTGCAACTGCAGCATTTCTCTCTCGCATCTTTTGTCCTCCGACTTCTCTCCCTCTCACTCTCTCTCTCTCTCATTCCTCCTCTTCTCTTATCCACATCGCTATCTTCCTCAAACTCTTTGTCTTTCCATCCTTCTCACTCGTAACATTTCGTACACTAAAAAATAAGGCAGAAGAATAAAAATATAAGGAGGAGAAGAATAAGTAGAAATTGCCACGAAGTAAAGGAAATAACAACGACTCTGGGTAAACGAAAGCTTCGATGCGGAAGAACGCGTGTACACAGCCTCGACGGGTCTGGTTCATAATAATAATAATAACAATCATAACAATAATAATAATAATAACAATAACAATAATAAATATCTATATATATAGAGAGAGAGAAAGAGAGAGAGAGAGAGAGAAACAAAGATTCGTCTCCGGTGATGCGAAAGTCGAGAGATCTTCCTCTCTCTGTCGTGTGTGAAGCGGAAACTCATGAGAATCCTCTCGTGGCAATCCTTGGTGTAACGCTATACGTTGCTACCTGCTTGCCTATACAGTGAGATATAGCGGATAGTACACGGGTGTATCCAACACCGCCTCTCGTTGTAACAATGTGACAGGCAAGCAAGGCAGGCAAACACTTGGCCGGCGCTCTCCTCTTTCACTCTCTTTCCCTCTCAGTCGCTCTCTCTCTCTCTCTCCCTCTTACACACACCCTCACTCTTCCCTGCTAGTCAGTAGCTCGGATCACCCTGGAGAATACGGGTAATCCTTCATCCTGGAGCTACTGGCCGGGCTTGTAAGGACACTCGACGTAGTGTAAAATAATACTTTTATCACGCGAAAGGAAAGAAAACAGTAAGAAATAAAAAAAAAAAAAAAAAAAAGAAACACGTAGTCACTACGGACTGCAGTTAAACAGCAATGATAACTGACTGTTATTACCAAGTTTATGTTTACTGGAGAAATAACCACGATGACTCGAAACGCGTTGTATGTAAATTACTCGTTCGCCCAAACTTTATGCACTCCCTCCTCTTTGTCAGATTTGAAATAAACTTTAGGAAAAAGAAAATGTTTATTGCCCGAAACTTATAATATTTTCTTTTAGGATAATTAAGAAAAGTCGGGCATCGAACGATTTTACGATAAGCGAGACGACTTTTATCAACGGAGCGAATGAAACAAAACGAAAATGTAATAATACCTTGGGCGTGTATGTATATGGCGAGGTGTCTCCGGCGCGGTCTCTTTAATTTGTAACTCGCGCACCCGAGACTTACCTCCCTCTTCTCTCTCTCTATCTTTTCCCCACTGTTTCTCTCAAGCAAAGAGATTTATCGAGTTAGCCTTGAGATTCGAGATTTCGAGCGGTCGCGCGCGCGCGAGAGAGTCCAACGCGAGTCCCTCTTCGATATCACGCTTTACGGGGGCTGCTGGCTATACGCGCGTTCGCGGACTCTTCGGGATCTCTTTCGCACGTACGGCTAAGAGAGAGAGAGAGGGAGAGAAAGGAGGGAGCGTATAAGCCACCGCGGCTGACAAGAACAAGCGAGACTCTGGGCATTTATCTCATTGTTCTCGCTCGTCCTGGAACAACGAGAGCGATCCTTACATACATAGTAAGAAATAAAAGCCTATATATACCTTCGGGTTCATATACATACATATATATATATATGTGTTACCCACACGTTAGATACAGCTCGTGTACAAGAGAAGGTGTACGAGAAGAAAGATTCCGATGATACAGTGATCGCGAAACAGAGGAAAAGAGAGTCTCGCGAGAGGGCACCTCCGGAGCAAACGAAGAAGTATAAATGCGCGCGCGAGCGAGCTCTCGGGACCGGGAGAAGACGAAGGAGAGAAAGAGAATGGGTAGATGAGAGAGAGAGAGAGAGGGAAGAGCATAAACTGCCCGACTAACAACCCACACGTAGCTCCTCGGCACGAAAGAGTCTCCGGTGTGTCGAGAACACGAGCAAAAGGCAACAGCAGCAGCACCACCAGCAGCAGCACCGCCAACAGCAGCACCACGAACCAACACGAGACACAGAAAGGGGAAAGAGTGTTGCCTTGTGTATATATCACACACCGAGGTTATATACCGAGAGAGGACGTACCAAACGAACGGACAGACGGACGTTCTCTGAGCACAGACACTATTAAGGCACCCGCGAGAGAGGGCGAGCTTCACAGAGCAATCCTGGTCCATAGTGTGCTGCACTCTGTGCTTCTCTTTCTCTCTCTCGCTCTCTCTCTCTCTCTCTCTCTCTTTTGTACCAGCATCCACATGCCCGTGGTCTCTCGGAACTCTGCGATGCGCAGTGTAGCTAGGTGCTGATGCGCGCACAGCCAAAGTACCTGTCTATATACTTATATATATATATATATACATGTAAGTGTGTAGGGGGGGAAGGAGGGAGTAAGAGAAAGAGAAAAGCTGAGCGAGAGCGCCCGTAGAGGGCTGTAAATTATAACTCCACACCGCGAGGAGTCGAAGCATCGCGCTCTCGCGAGGATAGCTCTCGCGAGAAAGAGAGCGCGAGTCGGTAGATATGTATATATGTAATACACAATATATATATCGAGTGAAAGAGAGTGAGAGGGGAGAGGGGGAGAGTCGCGCGGTGAGTCCCAGCGACCCAACTTCCAACTCCAGACTCGTAAAAATATCTTCTCGCTCTTGACTTCTCTCGTTCTATCTCTCTCGGTTATATTCTCTCTTGCGAGGGCGAAGAGGCGACTGAAAGCTGAGCGTTGTTGCGAGGCTTCTCTCGCTTTCGGCCATTATGGTACCGGGGGCATAAGAGCGAGGAGCGAGACAGAACTCTCGCAAACATCCCGCGGGATCACTCGCAGTAAGTCACCGACGAATTACCACGAGGATACACTCCTCGAGAGCTACAACCCTTCTTCTCTCCTCTGTCTCTCCCTCTCGCACGTTTCGCCGAGCCAAAAGTCTTTGTGCACAGTTCGTATTATCTCTCGAAGGAAAATATACTCCGGTAAAAAAAAAGGTAGAGTTTGCATTCTTTTTATTCCTCTTTACAACCGGACGCGCGAGGGTGGCGATGGAAATTTTTCACATCGCGAAAATTGTATGTTTATCCTAGATTTTTTGTAAAACTTCTCGCGAGAATTCCTTCATCCTGTTGATGACTGATTGCCCGAGTGAGAATTCCCCTAGTCCACTCGCTTTTCTTTTCGTTTTGTTTTCTTTCCTTTTTCTTAATACCCTAGCACCTTCTCCGTGCGTAAATCAAAGCTCCCAACCGTATGGATACATACGTCTCTAACGCCGTAACGCGTATAATGCTTGCCACGGTTGTATACGCTTCTTGACGAGGATTCGGCGCGTCCTCGGACACCAGGAGGAGAAGAGTAACCGCCATATACGCTTCGAAAGAGAAGCCGTATCCCTTCTTTTTTCTCTTCGCTTTCGTCCTCTTTATTCTTCTCTCCTCCTCCTCCTCTCTGCCCTCTACCCACCCTCGCCTCATTCATTCTTTTCGCTCCGCGAGACCCCCCTTCGATATCTCGCGGGGTCTCGTGCATTCTAAGTAATAATTTCGAATTAAACGTTCCACGAGCCTAGGCCATATAGTCAGGTTAATGTAATAAAGTCGTTCGCGGGGATAAATTTAGTGCGGAGCTCACGAGCGGAGCTATATCGGCATATCTATATAGCTGCGAGAGGAAACGAGAGTGGGAGAGAGAGAGAAGGTATAATATCGCGTGGTGTGTTTGCGCGGCCGATGCCGCTGCTTTTGCTGCTGCTACGACGACGTCACGTGGTGCATGTGTTCTCTTTGGGTTTCCGAACGTTCCTTCTTCTCTCTCTCTCTCTCTCTCTCTCTCTCTCATTCTCAAATACAGTTGTGTTAGCTGGTCCGCCACACACGGCACACCGCGGGCGCGAGATATACACGAAACACACCCTGAAGAAGAGAGAGAGAGAGAGATTTTCTCGAAGAGCGTGAGGAACTCGATGTAGGTAGGTGTTGGACACCCAGCGGGGTATGTGCCAGGAGAATAAGAGTGGGCGGCTCTTTTCTACGTGTATGAGGAACTCTTCTGGTCTTCTCATTCTCTCTCTCTCTTTCTCTTTCTGATTTGAGAGAGAGAGAGAGAGAGAGAGAGAGAGAGAGAGAGAGATAACTTAGAGAAGGGTGCGAAGAACGAAGCAGAGAGGAGGTGGAGAGAGAATCTCTGTAGCTGACAGAGAGTCCAGGCTTGCTGGCTCTCGTCTGTTATAGTAACGTCTTCTACCTTCTCCTTCTTCTTCGTCTCATTCTTTCTCTCTCGCTCGCTCTCCTTATTCCTTGGTATCTGTATCTGGTGTATAGATACCAAAGCCCCGAAGCTCCGGGTTAGAACGAGAAGGAAGAAGAAACGAGATGAAGAACAGAGGAAAGAAGGAAAGAAAGATGTAGAGTGAAACAGAGAGAAAGTGGCGAACGAGATAGAGAAAGAGAGACAACGAGAGTATATCCAACACCCACACACCCGGAGGACATTGGACGCGCGAAAGACTCTCCGGCCATAACAATAAATAACTCTATCCTTCCATGTGTTACTGCTGGTCTCTCTTTGCTCTCGTCGTCGTCGAGAATTCTCACTCTCGCGTTAACCACCGCGCCCTCTCTTGTCTCCGTCTCGCTCTCCCCTATCCAACGTTTTTGGAGTCTTTCACCATTTTCTTTTCCTCTTGTCTTTGGCTCAAACTGTATCGCGCACACTGCGTCATCATTTCTTACTTAAGGTAGCAATGAAACACGGAGAGCGGTCTTATTTCCTGGGAGACCCCTAATCGCGTTACGCCACCCTGTACGAAAGCTCGGTCGGACCGGATATACGAGAGGAGAAAATCCATGCGGTGAATTTCTATTCCTTCTTGCCTGCACCTTACCTTCGCTTCATCCTTGTGAGAAGTGATCGGTCCTTACGCGTGGATGCATAACAAGAAGGCTTCGAGACGATAAGCCAACTTGGTGACTCGCACTGTCGTACAATGTTGCCGAGAGAGGATGAAGACACTCGTGGCTCTTTCCTATCCCCTCCATCTTTGGACGTGTGACAATACTACTCTTACCACGGTCCTACGACTTCTATCGTCTCGCACGAGACGAAGCCTTTTGCGAAAGTAGCCTTTAAACGATATCGTCTTTCATTTTTCACGAACGAGCCATCACATTACTTCCCCATTTACTTATTATATTACCACCTTATCTAAAAGTGGCACGAAAGCGTCTCGCTATGTGATAAAATCCGGTAATGCAGCGTCAAAAGAAGTTCTAACTAGATCGGAGTCCCTATAAAGGAGTGGAAGGATTCACCTTTCGCGAGAACTAGGTGGTCGCTCTCGTTTTTACTCTCTTCTCGTATGTGTTGCTATATGTATATATATATATATAGCCAAGCCTCGTTCTCTCTCGAGCATTCATATCTCCTTTGTGCCTTCGTCTCTTTCTTTCTCGCTTTCGGCATTCAGGGCTGCGCTCTGACTCCGCGGGCCGCCTTGGCGAGAGAGGCGAGATATATCCCGAGAGAGCGAGACCAAGGGCTGTCCAGGAATGGAATAAAAAAACGTCCATAGCGGCAATAACCCTGTGGGCTCCGCGAAAGAGTGAGCGAAAGAGGAAGAGAGAGAGAGAGAGAGAGACGAAGCGCAGCATCCAACGAGCAAGGGAACGCGCGCCTGCGCCCGGGCGCAAAGCATGCAGAGATGCGAAAGGCTCGCGAGAGCAGCAGCAGCAGCAGTGGCGATTTGCGAGAGATATTCTCTTCGAGAGTTAAAGAGAGAAAGAGGCAATGGAAGGAGAGAAACGAGAGACCCGGGAGAGAGTCCGAGCGAACACACGAAGGGACCAGACAGCTTGGAGTCTCTTCTCCTCTTCGTGCATATCTCTTTGCTCTCGTCTCCTCGCCTTTGTCCTTTTTTTTTGTTTCTCAAATCTTTTTTTTGTTCGCGACTTCTCTCTCGGTTCGCTTCTGGGTATCGGTGAAACGTCTACTCGGAAATCATCTGAATTTCTTTCAACGGAGATTCTCCGTGATGTTTCGTCTCGCGGGCCATTTTTCTGAGGAACCGCATAAACATAACGCGCAGACGGAATAATGGACAAAAATGTAGAGAGCGTAGAGAATATTTTTGTTCATCCAACCGATCGACCAAATTTGTACTCAACCCAAGAACGTCTCTTCAACTTTTTCACACATCTTCGTTTATCACCTCCCCACCCCTATCGTACCTTCCTTTTTTTCTCATTCATTCTCGCGAACGAGGTGTCGGAGTTTCCGTTTATATCGTCGACCCTTCCACTCGCTTCCTTTCCATTCTTTTCTTCCCTTGAAGCTGCCGTTGTACTTCTAGATTTTTTTAACGTGCGGTATATACACGCCTACGTCTATATATCCGGCCATTTTTAATATACAACGCGCCGTTTGGAACTAGTTTATGAAGGGTCGGGTCACAAAACCACCACCATCATCCCCCAGCACGAAACGAGAGCGACCGAGTAGAAGAAGAAGAAGAAGGAGAAGAAGAAGAAGAAGAAGTGGAGTTGGCCTTAAGGGCGAAGTATATCGGGAGACAAGGGTGATGGGTTTCTTCGAGATGCTCTACGAAGGAGGATGCGAGCGAGAGAGAGAACCGGAAAGACCGGAGTATGTTATATAGATAGTAAAAGGTACTGCAACTCGGACCATCATCGATATGCCCCGCTCTCTCTCTCTCTCTCTCTCTCGCTTCCACTCTTTCGTAGCGCCCCCGAGGCACCGTTTAACAAGACTCCAAGTTAATGCGTCTCATAGATCATCCCCGCGTGTGCACTAAACGTTCGAGAAATATAAATAAGTATAAACACGACGTAAATCAACGTGATTAGGTTGGGATTCACTGCCATTATAAAATTTTAGTTACGTCTCGGATCTGCTCGTTTTTTTTGTTCCGTTGTACAGAGTGAGCTCTCGCAACGAGTATCTCGAGACTTGTCTCTGTTACTGTCGCGAAATACAAACGGAACTTCGAACGAAGAAGAATCGTTGTCGTGATTCGTACTTATAGAAAATTGATAAAATAATAAATAACAAGGATAATAAATATTTAACGATGTTGTTTATACCTACAGAATTTTTATAACAAAATTTTGGGACGAATAATAGCGAGAAACAGGGAACGGATTCACGGATGGGATTTAAAAATTTCGATATAAATTCAAAGCGGGGGAGTTCGTATTCTCGGCGCAAGCGGGTGGTGGCGTGGCTTCTGCCGATTCTACCGCGTCGGTGGCGAGAGATGCTGGACCATTACGTCGTCGTTTCGCGAAACCGGTTTAAAAGCCCGGACGAGCGAGACGGAGCGAGAAGAAAAGACGAGAGTAGATCGCGCGCTCCAAGTCCCTCCCCGATAATAATTTTTTTTATTTATTTCTTCCTCGCTCTCTCGAGCGACGCGCATATTTGACGTAATATATCGACACACGCGCGCGCCCTGACCAATCGAGATGCGGAAAGAGGAAGGGGGAGGGGGATTATTCCGTCGGACTTTACGCGTGTTTTCCGGTGAGTCGGTGAAAATAAAAAAAAGATCGACTCAGGGGGTAACCCTGGATATAATCGTTTATATCCTGTCTCTCTCTCTCTCTCTCTCTCCCGCTCTCTCTCTGTATGTGTGTACGTATGTATTGTGCGTGTTGCAGGGAGGAATTATCAATTTTGTTCGCATTAAGTTTTCCCGGACAGCGTGGACGAATATAAGCGCGCTACCTGACGAGGCCAGCTGTCGCGAGTGAATCGGCTCCCTCCTCTTTGCCCGTGCAGTGTGTGCCCCGCGCGCGCGTATACGTATACCGGTCGTTAGAGAGCACCGCAAAGGACTCTCGCCGGGTTCTTTTTAGTAATGAGCATGCCGAGAGAATCATTAGTCATTTCGACGAGAAAACACACGCGGTACACCCCTTTGTGTGCGCTCACGTGCTACCGTGAGCGCGACATATCGTCTCTACCAACCAACGTGGTAAAAAAATTCCATATTTCTACTGGAGCAGAGATTTTATCGAGGATTGAATTATCATTTTCCAGAAGAAGAAAAAAAAACAAAAAAAAAATTGATTTTTCTCCAGCTTCGTATTTCTCGGGAGGATTATCGAGTAGCTTTCCCCCTTCGGGCATTTCGGTAATGCGATATAAATGTGGGAGGGGGAGGGGATGCGCGGATCGACCAAGAGGAGAAGCATCAAGATCGTTCTGACGGTTTTTGACTCTCTCAACTCCCTCTCTTCGTCCCACCCCCTCCAACTTCCCAGTAAACGATCACCCTCTCTGTCTACATCATTCTCATCTATCTTCCTTCCTTTTCCACTCATTTCTGTCATCTTCCTTCTCTCTCTCGACATACGCAATTTCTCCATCCCTCGATCGTGATAAAAACTGGATCTCTCTCCCCATCGACTCGTGGAGGAAACGGTAGCGCGGAGGGATGAGTCTCTCTTTCTCTCTTCGCGAATAGATGTTCTCTTTCGTCGGATGGACCGACCCCTTTTGATTTCTGTAAAATTTAAAGAAGGGGGAAAACAAGGTCCGAGTATAACGAGGAATAAATATAAACCTTTAATCTTATCCTTATGTCTCGATTATAATTTTTCTCCTCCATTTTTCCAGGATCTTTAATCGATGCGTATATAAAGGCGCTAGGCGCATTGTAAGTTTAATATAACATTTATGATCATAAAGAATGCGATGCATGTCTAATAATGCACATCCTTGAGAACAAGAGTAAAGAGGTCGACGAGGCTCGGATGAACGCATTCGACACCCGCCTGGATCGCGAGATACATAGAGAGAAAGCTTCGGTAGACCATGCGGCGTTTTCTTTATTGGAACACGAGAACTCTTTCATTTTCATCTTTTTTTTCCATCTTACTCCTCTTAGTCTTCTTCTCTTTGACAAAAGCCTCTCGCTGGTCCGTTCGCCAAGTGTGGAACGATGCGTAATTCAACTCGCTTCTTCTCGCACACGTAGCGAACGAGCTTATGTGTATATAGATGCGTCTATGTGCCAGCAATCTCTCGAAAATCGTTGATTCTTTGTCATTTTTTTTTCGTCTTCTTCTTCCTCGTGAAGAACCAGAGTTCTGAGCCTTTTGTCATTTATGTTTCCGTTTTCGGGGGTGAGCCCGTACGACCCTGGAACGTCTCTGTGTACGTTGATGAACGGAGAGAAAGATCGTCGGTGTGTGTCGTACGTTCTCGTGCGCCACCCAGTAGCCAGGTGTGTCGGAGTTTTTCTGTTTGGTTACCGGGATTTTTCGTACACGGCGCAGACGCTACGGAATTTACAGGAACGCGTTACAGCATCCTGGAATCTGTCGAGTTCCGTACAATCTCGCTTTTGGGTGTCGAGACAGCTACCGGAGCTACGAACAATGGAGGACTCTTCGAGCCGACGTCTTTCGTTACTCGCTCCCTACCTCTCCTTACTACTGCCACCCTTCGCGTTTAAACATCAATGAACGCATAAACCGCGTTTATCTACCGATCCCCAGAATTTTATATATCGCGATAAATTCCCAAAATCTTTAAGAAATTAATATTTATATTGATGTTCGCGGATTTCTTGATTCGCGATGGGAATAATCGCGGTGCAATTTTCTTTCTCTCTTTGTCTTCGACTCTCTCTCTCTCTCTTTCTCTCCCTTCCTCCGATCTTTCGTGTGGTATACAGAGAAGAAGACGCGCGCGCGCGCTGTCGCGAGATAGAGTCGCGCGCATGCACGCTGTGCACATGCACGATGCCTCTCGAGTGTCGCAGCAGCAGCAGCAGCAGCAGCAGCACACTCGTAGTCGTCCCGTTTGCGAGAGGAGAACCAATCGACGTTACATTTGCCCTTCGCTGCGTAGCCTCCCCCGGCGAAATGGCCGCGCGAGCTCTCTTGCGGTCCAGAACGCGAGACCCACACACGTACACAAAGAGAGAGAGAGAGAGAGAGAGAGAGAGAGAGGGACACGTACACATTTCTCTTTCTCGTTTTTCAGGGGCGTAACCCTCGCGCCATTACCGCCTCATCTTGTACAAATAACAATAATGATCACATCCCGATATAACGATGATAATATTGCGATACGCTAATGACATAAATTGTTTTATAAATAACGGCAGAGATTCGAGGAAAAATTGGATTCCACGATCGATCTTAACCGCGAGTTTGCTCCGGAGATTCGTATTTTGCAAAAGTCACTCTCTCTCTTTCTCTCCTCGTCTCTCTCTTCGTATATTTTATGAGTCGTAGCCTCGCCCGTTGCATTTCATCTCCCGGCGAATATTGTGCATACAATGAGATCGTGCGAGAGAGCCTACACGCAGACATCGGTAGAAGGACATTCGCCAGAACAGATCTCTCGCGCGCGGTTAAGAACGAAAGGAACGAACCGATCTCGCGGTCGGTCCAGCGAGCGGGAGGAAGAGGGATAAGGGAGGAGGAAGAGAGGGCGAACGAGGGAAAAGACTATACGCATACACACGAGCGACTGACTGATGGACAGGGAGAGAGAGAGCGAACCCGAGCGAAATAGGCGCACACACGGTAGAAAATACAGCAGCGCTCCTCTCCGGGCCCGCCACGGAGTGTTCGAGTATTCAGCCCGTTGACCGTTGGCAGATTTACGGTCGACTCGCCACGCAGACGCGAGAGCGAGGAGGAAGAGCGAGATGGAGCGAGAGTAAACGCGAGTTATAATACCTATTGCCGATGTATATATATATATATATATATATATATATATATATATACATACATGAACAAACATGTATATGTAGAATCGAAAGAGATCGAAGAAGCGCGACGCGAGAGCCTCCACCCTTCGCGGATTCTCAGGCATTCGCCGATATTATTAGCGATCGCGTCCTCTTTTTGATCCTTCGAGATTCAACCTCTCGCTCTCTCGATGCCCGAGACGTCTCGCGTATGCGCTCGCATCTCTCTTTCTCCGTTTCTCTTTTCTTGACGAAGCCTTTTTTCCGCGCTCTCGCTCTCGCGGGGACCTTTCCGCGGCTGCGATCGGACGCATAATATGTATATAGACGCAAGACCTCTCTCAAACGCCGCGCATTCTCTCTTTCTCCCTCATACGTGAGATAGAAGGCGGCAGTCAGGAATCCGTCGAATCCGGCACTCGTTATGTCGTTCCTTTCCATTCCCTCTTTCCTCCAACTCCCCTTGCTCTTTCGACATGCTCGCTCTTCACCCGCCTTCTCATTCTTCTCCACCCCTTTTTAGCCATCTCTCCTCCCGCTCTGATTATTCAACATCGCGGCTCGGAGGAGAACCGAGCCGAATTATTAACGCAGTAGGGACATTTATCTTTGACCCTTCGTCCTGATATTATTCGTTACATAGCCGGACGATCGGATTTTATCATTTTAAATCGCAGCATCGAGTTAATTTTTATTTTTCCTCTTACTTTCTCTCTAACGATCGTCACACACTATCCTCGCGTCGTTTCATTTTCGACAAATCCGAAAATTCGTCGCGCAACAACGATTACAATAATCTCGCGAAAATCCGAAATTCCGTAAATTCTCGCGTGTCAGACCGGGCCAAATATCCTTATTGGCTATTCAGAGAGAGAGAGAGAGAGAGAGAGAGAGAGAGAGAGAGGGAGGGTGGAAAGAAGCCGCGATATACCTTTAACTGCCGGGATTCGATGTCTACGAGCCATAAAGCATTGGCCCCCTCGTGGTGAACATCTCGTGCATGCCACAGAGAGCGACAAAGAATGAAAGAGTGAGAGAGAGGAAGAGAAAGGAGAGCCTTTGCCTTTGCTCGGCTCTCGTCCTTTCCTAGCCTACGGTAGACATTACCGAGATTACAGGCGAGAGAGGGCCCTCTCCCGCGCAGTAGTAAAGGTACGTAATAACCCTTTCTCCCCTACTGTACACTCCCTCGCCTTCTCCGACACACACAACTATATATACACATATATCAATGTGTAGGTATATAAAAGAGTGTATCGTGTCTGGTTTATCCCTTATCCCTTTTGTGGAGCCTCGTTGTCATCCGCGAACACACCGACGAAGGTATAATATTATTGTATCGCTACGAACACTGTATCGATGTTATATTATATATATATACACTTATATATAACTTCTTGGACGTTATATACTCTCTTTCTAGGTCTATTAAAATCGTGCGAGATAATCGAGCCGGTAATACACCGCAAACCCGCAAACCCGCCAACCACCGCAATTTACTCGCCGGAGAAACTTTGTAGGGCGGGGAGAGGCTGAGGGGGGAGGGGGGGGGGTTTGACTCTCGGTCATCGTATCTCTCTCACTCTTTTGCACGTGTCTCTCCCAGCACACTTCGCCCCGTGAGCACTTTTCTTTCTCCCTCTATTACAACCTCTCGACGTGCTTTCCTTCTTTTCGTTTAATCGAGAACCTTCTCAAACTACCGATCGCTCCTATATATATACACACACACACA
>JAPYZT010004398.1:0-21296 GCA_030522965.1 Tryphoninae sp. A BG-2022a | reverse complement strand
TATTATTTTATTTTTTATTGTTACAACAAATTCTAATGTAACAGAATTTTTGCCCCAAAGTTTTACTAGGGCATAATAAATGTATCTATCTATCTATCTTTCGACGAAAAGATTTTCTGCAATATCGCGAAGCACGTTAGAGGCATATCCCTCGGTCTGCGGGGTGGGTGGATTGCGGGGCAAGGCCTGGACGTGTTGGGGTTGAGGAGTGAGAAAGGAAAGAGAGAAGGGGAGTTGCTCGTTGCACAGTAGAGACGTGGGAGCTTTGGTGAAAGAAGCGAAGGAAATACTAGAAAGGACGGGAAGAGAGATGTGAAGGGGCGAGGGGGATGAAGCTCGGGGATGGAGAAAGAAGATGAAAAAAGGAGAAAAGAGACGACGAGAGAAGACGAAGACTCGCGCTGAAAACGGTCGGGCGTTTTCTCCACAATCCGAGTCTTTCCTTCCGGGAATGCTGGAAGAATTCTCTCTCGTACCTACGAATAATACGTGATTTCCTTCCGATATCTCCGAGAGAAACGTAGAGGGTGAGGAAAGAACCGAGAAACAGAGATGCCGGATAGAAATAAAAGTAGAAGGAGGCAGAGAGATGACGCAAAATGAAGAAGGAAAAGCGAGCCTGTAAAAAGAGAGGCAGAAGGCAGATGAAAAGCACGAACCTGCTGTACTTCCGTCTCTATGTCGAGGCTCTCTCTAAGCGAGAACGAAAGGAATCCGAGCGTCAAATATTCTTCTACTTAAATGCTCGTGTTCAGTCAGGCTATTAGATCTTTTCATCGTGTCTCGACGAAGATAACTTTTATTTATACGAAACGACAAAAGAAATGAGATAACGCTCGACGTTCTTTTAAAATAAGAAGAAGAAGAAAAAAAAAAAGAATGTGATATTTCCTTGTTTACGCCACGTTACGCGAGGAAACGTCGGATAATCTTTTGATTTATTCGTCCTTCGTCAAATTTCACCGGACGGCTCGTCCGAAATACAAACATCGCGAGACGTTTTTATTTGACGTATTTATTCAATTAAAGAATGTTATTATAATATTTCAATTTTCCTACGTCACAGTCCACTTTTTTCTTCTCTCGTTTACCGCCAGTTTTCTGGTCCTTGCTGTCGCGCGGTGACAAAAACCTCTACGAACAGGCATTTGTGCAACCTTCGTCTCATCCACCGCGAGTGAACGATCTTCGAACTTGAAAGTTTCACAAACAAATTTTTCATCGAATTTAATCATTTCGAGAATATCGAAATTATCAATTAAAATTGAAAAAAAGACAAATAGGTATTGTAACGTACCTGTAAGAGCGGTACTATATGAGAATCACATGACAGCAATGGTGAGCGAGAGTGATGGACACACCGAAAATGTAACGACGATTGACGAGAGAGATTCTCGTCAGTTGGACCCAAGCACGCGAAGCGATCGTATCGAAATATAAAGTTCTCTTATTCATTTTCCTATGACTTACTCCTGACAATTCAAAAACACCTCCCTAACAGTATTATCGTTTCGCATTGATCATGAAACTAATGCGCGTTTCAACTAAATAAACACGTATGAAGAAAAAAGCCCGATTACTTTCTGATTAATTTAATAATTATTAATTTTATATAAAATTTTCGTATTATTTTATCGACAGAATAATTTTGCATTATCTCCCACAAATTCAAATAATACCGACAAACCTTCTCCCAATCTCAGACGTTAAGAGACTTATTCGGTTCGTCTTTCATCTCGCTAACAAACGAGCCTAACTCTACAAGTTCTCTTCGATACAATTTAAAAATCCAACTGTATAGTTCTCGTGTCACTAAGATTATTTTTTATATCTCCTATCGGTCAGTATCGCTCTTACCCGAGACCCAACTTGCACACTACATCGTTATCGTTTTGCGCGATCGAGGTGTTTCACGAGTCTTCTCGTACGAGGTTTACGTGTATCGCGCTCCCTCGCTATATCAAAGACGATACGATCTTATCGTAGAAACGTTGTATTATAAATGTAATCTTATTGTTGGATCGTAACGATCGATATAATGCACAAAAATATGAAGATGGCGAACGGGCGAAATCCCCCCGCCCAAAGAAAAAAAAACCAACGAATAATAAAAAAATAAAAATGATACATCGTATTTTCGGGAAGGAAGATTTAACTCTAAAGAATTCGGCGTAACTTCTTGCCTCGGTACTTACGTAGTTCGTGCTATATATATATATATATATATATATATATATATATATATATATAACATCCTCGTATACTGGCGCGCGTGTCGTTATGTGTACGATAATGTACAATGGAGACCCGTTTTCTTATGTGTGCGAATATATATGCGTATGTACAATATATATACGTCGTAGCGCCTCTCTCGACCCGTTACGTACTACCGGTTTTCTTGCGCAATAACGCAACGAACGCGGGGGCATAGCGAGTCTCGTCGTCTCATTCTCCTCTCTTGCACCGAGCGGTTTATCGTGCGAAAAACTCATAAACGGAATACTCGGAGAGGGATTTTCTCACGGGCTTCTATATTCTAATTCGGTCTTTCCGCACTCTCGAGTCTTTTTAACGCGATCTTAACATCTCTTATCTGGATATTTTCTCTTGTACGATATCGGGTTTTTATCCGGATTAATAATCAACAAGGTCGTGTATAAGTAGAAATTATCATGGTTTTAGATTACGGAAATAAATAATTATTATTGTTATTCGATAAGGATCTAATCAATTTTTTTGTTCTTTTTCGTTTCAGGTAAGTTTCTGGAGTTTGCGATTCGGATTTTAATGGACGGGGTTGCTCGAACGATTCTGTATTTACAAGTAAGAGACGATTGGACAATTTTTTATTAAGTTCTATTCGAGTTAACGTGTGAACTTTGATGCTGTTGTATAATTTAAAGGAATCCTTTTTTTTATAAATCCTTTTTTAATTTATCAAAAAGCTGAATAAAAATAGATAATAATAAAATCTCAACTTTCTATTGCTTGAAATAAAAATTCATAATTCTTTTCTAAAAATACTTCTTGGAATTTCGTTTATTTTCTTTGAAATCAAAACATTATGGTAGGGTTTATTATGTAAATCAGCGGATCTTGATATAAATATTTCGTTAATCATCGTGATATCGAGAAACGAGGCAGATCATCGCGAAGTATATTGGATACGAATCAGAAGTAGTAGCGACGCCGTCGAGAATAGACGGCGAAGAATGATAATAGACGGAGTGAGTTTGTGTGTGTGTGTGTGTGTGTGTGTGTGTGTGCGCGCGCGCGAGAAAGAGAGGGAGAGCGAACGAGGCAGAGAGAATAGCAGATCATCAGTTTGTCCTCTTCTCTCGCTGCATCAGTGAATAGTGGTACATGGTTACCCACAGCAGAACGGAGATGAGACGAGGGGAGATAGGAAGGAGGAGTAGCCCATTCCAGACATACTTTACGTCCGGCTTGATTTGCGACGTTGGACTTGTGAGACATATATATATATATATATATATATATATATATATATATTAATAGCTTATTCATGGCTGGAATTGGAGCGTAACGACTCACCGTTGCCCTCGCGGTTATACACACAAAGTCGCGAGATTATCGAGTTAGAAAATTTCGACACACCAAAAATCTTCGTTACTCGTGAAAATAAAAATTATCGTCTCTAGAATACGAAATTATCCCTAATTACAAATAATATCTCGAGTCCATTAAAAAAAAGTCGCAATCGCCGTAATTATTCATAGATAATTATAGACTCTTACATTTTTCAAAGAAACATCGATGATACAAATAACTATCATAAAAGTTTGTTTCTTTTTAATATTTTTTTACGATCAATTTTCTTGTTTTATTAATAAAAAAAAAACTTTGACTATTTTTCATACCTAATCATCGTCGCGACACGAAGGTGGATTATGATGATCTCACTCACTGTTTTATTTTTTCCACGACGTGGGACAGTTCAAAAGGCCATGGGGGATAGTTCAAATAGCGATGGGGTAAAACCGAGATAGGGATGGGAACAAAGAGGGATGAAAGTACGAAGGGGAGGAGATCGCGATATAAAGTTCCCTTATATACGGAAAAGCGGCGAGAGAGAGAAAGATCGAGAGGAGAGAGAGAGAGAGAGAGAGAGAGGGAGAACGATGTGCTTGAGAGAAAAACGGGTAGGTCGGTGGAATGCCTCCCGGCAACACCGATGGTAGCGGTACGTACATAGTGGTATTAGTTGTGCCAGAGGTAGTATAATCTCTCTCGTGGCCGTTCGGGCGCGAGAGAACTCTGGACTTCGGCCAAGCGTAGCATCCGCTCCACAAATGTCGCTAAATATATACCTAAACGTTATTGCGCTCGCGGGCGCGTGTTTTCGAGCCACTGTCGTATCTCGAAAAAAATATACAAAACTTTCATTGCAACAGATATAATGACCGAGCGTGCGAACAGGATTCACCGAGCGCACACGAAAAATATGTATATTTATATTATTTCGCGACCTAAATAACGTAGAATCGTTCGAGGAACGAGAACCAGTCGGGAATAACTTGATAGGTAATGAAAGATTGAAAAATTGTAACGAATTTTCATACGACAGTCGAGGGTAAGATTCTCGATAAACTTATCAATTTTGAAAATGATTCGTTTTGTTTCTCTCTTTCTTAAATCGTAACCTACCCGTTTGGTCCATTTAACCTTCGCCAAGGTCATGCAAAAATATTCATTTAAATTTAATTTCCGTTCGACGAAAGTTTTAACCCCTTAATCGGGGGAGCGAGCGATACCAAGTCGTTAATTAACTTGGTGAAAGGGGAAATTATATGTATATATATATATATATATTCATGCAGTGACAACAAGCCCGGTGATTATCAGACGTAGATACCAGTCTCTACAGTGATATAATACAGTTGCTTGCACCATAACAGGATTTCACGATGGGATTATTATATAGATATCGCATATAACACGAAACGAGAAATCGTAAGAAATAGCGAGGAACGAATCTACAGCGAGGGTAAAGGAGGAAATACACACTGCGCACGTATTAGCTCGAGTTTGTGTTACATAGATCTCGAGACGTGAGCGAGGCCAACTGGTTAGCCAAGAAGGCACGTCTTATTTCGCGGTCGTTGATATTTCACTTTACCCATACAAATACAAACGACCGTATGGGTCTCCGTGTCTATAACACAGTTCTTCTATCGCCTTCTTCTTCGTCGTTCGCTTTCTCGCGATAAAACGCCGATCGCGATTTATTCACTCATCTTTAAACTTGAAACAACAGTTCGATCGTATTATCACGCACGATGTTGGTATCCTTTCTCTAACTCGAGAAATGTATCCTCGACTGTCAGAGCAACGTGATTTCTAGTTTATACAAATATATGAAGAAAAAAAAGCAACCGATTAATTCTTCCCTAGTTCAAAAGGTCAATGAACTTTCAAGGTTAATCGAATACGAACGAATTATTTTTTCATTCACGTGCCACGTTGATCTTGATTTCTCTTGATAATTCTCATTTACGTCACTCGATATATTTATAGATCTTACATTTGTCTATATTTTATATTCTTATCTGTAGATACATCTGTATATAATTCGTAGTGTTATCATCGATGCAGTCGACTACGCCTCGATCTATGTTGCGAACACGTGAGTGATATTTACCTCGGGGTATGATTTATCTATAATATATAAATATACATATCGATTCGATCGATATATATATATATATATACGGTAACGATTCGATCCAGCTGGCGTGTACTCGAGTAACCGATCGGGATAGTGAAATCCGCGAGTAGAAAAGAGATATATATATAAAGCATGCTATACTTAGTATCGACGTAGTTTATACATATCTACAGTATATCTATGTTAGATAGCGATGGACGGAAGTAGTCACATATTTTATTACGGCAATTCAATCGGCACGTCGACCAAGTAAGTAATTCGAATTCGTATGAAATCGTGCTTCTCCGTGTTGCCCTCTTTCTCTGGCTCTGTCTCCTTTCGCAGCGGATAAGACGCATCGAAACGCGTTCCTGATGGAATATAAGCATTTCAATCGACGCTAGATAGAGAGAGAGAGAGAGGGAGGGAGGGAGGGAGAGAGGAAGGAAGAGGCGAATTCGCGACTAGTCTATCCGCTCGGTTTTCTCGATGTCTGACGGAGCTCTTCCGCTCGTTGCTTCGAATCGGACGAGAGAGTGCGAGAGAGAGCTCGGTGTGGTAGCATCGATGCCCGCTCCGCGGATGATCGTTCTCTTCTTCTTCTTCTTCTTCGTTTTTTTTTGTCTTCCTTCTTTCGTCCTTCTTCGCTTTTTCCTTGTCCGCTTTTTCTCATCGAGCTTTCCAAGCGCCACGAACTTTTCCAATACGCTCAATGCCCGCCGACGCTTTGAAAAATCCATTCATACACGGTGCGCGTGCTCGCGCGAATTCAAAGAAGAAATCCCCCTCAACCCACCTTGACTATCGTCTCGATTGTTGAAAAATTCCCATTGAATTCTTGCGAAGAACGAGGAGAAATACGAGACGGCTTTTCGTCGCTTCGATAGTTTGATTTCAGCATGAATAAACTAATGAATATCCCGTATATTCGTATCGAAAAGCGCGAATGGAAAGAAAAAGGAAACGAACAAAGTGGCAAACGCCTATTTCTCATAAGAAATATCGAAATTCAATTTATTCGTACGTAATTAAATTCTTTTAATCAATTCATCAATTAAAATCATTCTCCATACCGAATAATCAATCCCTCGCTCGTACGAAGAACTATAAATTCATATAACAACGACAATCAAACAAGACAAATAATTTAACCTAACGTGACAATAAATTTAAAAAAAATGTTCTCGTTCTTTCAAAATGTTCCAAAAAATCGTGACTTCTTCCTGTCTCCTGTACTCGACGTCAATCCAAACTATCGTGTTTTCGATACGAAGCGTTGCATCCCTTCCATCCCTTTTTGCTTTGTTCACGCGAAGTTTATGGAAGTTGTAACGTATTGAATACGACGCGAGATATATATCGCGTGTGGTTAATAAAGTTCGGTCTTTCATAGACATGGTTGTATATACCGTTGTGGTTAGCGGCAAACTAAGATAACCGTAACATAGTAATTTATGCCACGCATGCCTCCGATCACGTCGAGCGATGGTACATGTCTAATATTCTCTCGAACGCGAGTGCGGCTTCTTCACTCTCTCTCTCTCTCTCTCTCTCTCTCTCGCGAACGCATACACAGACACGTGCTCTCTCTCTCCCCCTTTTCTTACTGACAATGTACCCTCGTACACCGGGAACTACCTACCTCCGGAGCATCTTCAATGTCTCGAAGTTCCATAAACTCGATCGTCGTCTACTCGGACGAGTAATTTACCCTCGAGACCCCCGTAAACTTAGCAAATTATCATAATTACACGACTCTTTAAATCTAAATATTTATGAATTATAATCGACGAAAATCGTTTCGTAATTTACATCGCGTTAAACGTTGGACGAAATGTTTTTATTTGTAAGATATTTTAGTTACGGATGAAGGAAAGTACATTTTTGTATCGATCGAATATTTTTTCTCGTCGTCTTTTGAAAGCGGACAATGGAGTCTCCGATTATAGTAGGGATGGATTTTTTTTTCTTTTTTTCGATGGATGAGAATGCATGTCAATCTCGCTCGTTTTTTCGCCGCGACTACAGGCGGATCTTTTTTTTCCAGCTCTCGCGTGGGACGTATGAAAATCCGGCTGTTGACTGGAGTTTGGCCAAAAATTCCGAAACGACGAATCCAATCTGTCGGGAGATTTTAAGCGGCGTTCTCGCTCGCGACTGTATGGATCGTACGTTTGTATACACTCTTTTTTCCCCCGGTTTCCTCGTCCCTTGACTTTCAACGAAAGAGAGAGAGAGTGGGAGGGAACGAAGCCTTGCGCTGTTTTGCGCGGGACCGAGAGTCGGAAGTTAATTTGGATCGTGTCTGAGGGTGGGAGAAGAGGTGTGATATGCTCGCTTCGCGTCCTGCTGCCCTCGACGAGAACCAGAGTACTCGAGCTAGCTATCTCCATCTTCGAAGTATTTTATATATCTTTCGAGCCCTCGAGCGCGTCAGTGGCGTAAAGTTGCTCGTTCGCTTCTTTTTGTTTTAAGAAACTGCGAAATATGCGCTGTTTGTTAAATATTTTTGCAAATATTAGAATTTCCATGCTGATATTATATTTTCGCAAATCGAAGGGGGGGGGGGTACATTTTATTTTTATCATAAATTCGTATTATTTCATAACATTTTAATTAATAAAAATAACAGACTTTATCTACGAAAATTTTGGATAAATTTTAATCGCGAGTTCATCTCGCTCGACCTCGTACAATAATGATGAAATTTCTTCGATCAACGTCGATAAATTTGGATCTTGAATATAATTTTATTCAACTTCGCCAAACTTTGTCGCGATTGTAAAAAAATTTGTACGAATCTTGAAAATAACGGTGTCTTGGAGTCAAAGACCGGCTAATAATCGTCGCCGTCTAGAAATAAAACCCTCGGAAAACATATTTTACGACCTCCATTTTGGTTCTCGCGTTGCGACAAAGTCACGGTTGAAGAACGAGGCAAACTGTAACCAGAATAAAACGAGATATTTCGCGTCGAGTGAGAGCGTTCTCGTTTTATCTCCCTCCCGTCTTTACAAAGTATTCCCTGGCATGGTGTTTCTTTTCCTTTTGTTCTTTTTTGATACTCGCTCTTGCTCGCTTTCCCGCTCTTCATGGGCTCAAGCCTCCTCCCTCCACTAGTTCGCCCTCCCGTCTCCTTCATCCCCGATCGTTGAGCGGTGCCGCGAGCGTACCGACGTTTTATTATTGCGTCTTTTCTCAAAAAGGTCTTTATTTCGCGAGCGTTTACGTCGCGAGATTTATACGACCGATGTTTCAACGGCTCGCGTGTACCGGGTTTTCGCGGTGCGGATATACGGATCGCGACTTTTGATTAAAAACTGAACAAAAACATATATTCGACGTAAACAAAAACATAAAAACAATGAAGAAAAAAAAAGACGTAACATGCCAATTACTCGACTTTTTGTCGTACATGCGTCTGTTCGATGTTTTTTTTTCTCTTCTCTTATACATCATTCGAAAAATGTTGAAGACGGCTTTCCTTTGTCGGCGATCACAAAAGCATAAGCAGACAAGCAAACCCCTCCTTATCTACCTCGTTACGAAGAATACGGGAGACGTCTAAAAGTCCAGAATAACGTTGACGCGTAGACCAGAGAAAGAAACCCAGAGAGACAGAGAGAATTGGGAGAGAGAGAGAGAGAGAGAGAGTGAATGGTAGATAGATAGAAGAGGAATAAAACGTGCAAAACGGAAAAGTGGTGCGAGCACCGTGGAGAGTAAGAAAAAATGAGAGGAAAAAGATGAAGGACGAAAGAGCCACGAGGGAACGTTTCATCCCACGGGATAAAGACCCCGTCATCTTCGGGGCGTGCGTTTTTTCATGTCGCGGAGCTCACACGCAGAGGGGATGAAATAATCGCGAGGTCGAGAAAGAGAGAGAGAGAGCGAAGAAGCAAAACACGATTTACTCGGTGTGTTATATTACGTCGGAGTTTGTCTGGTTGGGTTCGAGCGAATATGATATATAACACACCCCACAATGATGAGGGACACTAATAGAATCGTGGAGGTATTTGTGTTGCCGGGGGAAATCGATAAGGCTCACGCGCGTTCTCGAAATGCGTCGAACGCAGACGCTGCTCAACGTGTGTGTGTGGCTCGAAGTGCCGACGTGGCTTCTCGCGTGATTATAGACTTTTTCACAGCTTCGTGTATATATAGATAAATATATTTATTAGCCAATTGCCGTTTGCTTTATGCGGATAAAGATAGAAGGTTCATTATTTCTGTGGCGAGGAAAAAAAAAATATCCCTATACGTAGTATCGAATTCGCTAGTTAGGTGAGAACGAAACGAGAGCCACTTTGAAATAGCGAAGGCGCGAGATACAAATTATTAATAATTTTATACGTTATCAGCAATTCCGAAGCTTCAATGGTGTTTCCTTTCTTCTTTTGATTTTATTTGTCCATTTTTTTATAAGTATTATTTTGACTTTTGTAAAAATAGATACGTTGGAGTAAATGTGATGTTTCGGTTTTTTTGTTTGTTTTCAATTGTAGAACGAACGTCATCAAATCGTTGGATAATTAAACCATTTGAGTGTTTGAAAGAGCTTCGCGGTGATAGAAACTATCGGTTTTGTATCGAATTTCGAAACTCGACTATTGAAATGTATTAGTTGGTGGGATGTATCCGCCACATAAATCACAGGATTTGCGCTAACGCGATTTCGCGTCTCTCTCTCTCTCTCTCTCTCTCTCTCACTCAGTCCCTCCTCTTGTCCGCATCTACGTATATATACATATCAATCCTGCGCGATGATTTAGTTAACGCCGAAATGTAACCGCGACGAAATAATACTCGCTGTTATGCGCAAGTGCATAATATAGAATTATAGTGCGACGTGTATTATTACACGGGTTGAACAGCTCGAATTCTATCGGCTCACACGCGTTACAAATACATATTTATATCGGACTTTAGGAACGTGACCGGACCATCGTGCGTCACGCGGTAAACGGAGATGATATCGTTCGGTATCACGCGACTTTATCGAAACGCGGATCGTTAAACGGTCGATTTCAAACATCCGTCATTACTCTCATTTCGAACATTTCACACGTGTACAAAGGATATTATTATTTTCTAAATATCACCCGGTGATATTTACAAAAAAAATTATTTTCATACGGATTACAGACAGATATTTATGATAATTTGTGAAATATGTAAACGCGATTTTCATCGATCGATCGAACATCGTCAAATCTGCGATCGAAATATTTAAAGTTCGCGCGAGCGGAAGTTGATAACTTTGAGTTATGTATACAGTTATAGAGCGGATTGTTTTTATTCTCGATGGTAATCAATCGAGGTATCAAGTTCGTTCGTCATTCTTCGCTTAGCCACGTAGCGGGCGAATTGGGGGTGGGGAGGTTAGAGCGCAACCTGTCGATTCTTCGATGGATCGACACACATCGCGCAACTTCGAAACTGCCTAGGTCGTTCCCGAGGCAACTCTACAAATTTATCTATGTATATAAATAAAATAAATTTATACAAGGTGAGGCAATGGTTTAGTGGGTAGCGTTCGTGCTTCACACGCAGGAGGTCCCGGGTTCGATTCCCGTCGGTGTTAACACAAATTTTTTATGAGCCTTTTCTGTGCTCTCGGTGGTTCCGAACTCATCTGAGAAAAATTGCGGATCTACCGAAGGCGCTGCTGGAAATGTGTATGAGTATACAAGGAGAAAAATGTAAAAAGGGGAAGAACGCCGTACATTCAAATTTGTGCATACAATCCAGTCCGATCTCTCTCCCTCTCCCTCTCTCTCGTTATTACACCGCTATAATACCACTGTTAGTATTACATTACAGTATTACTATTAGCATCTTTCCTTACATCGTTACATCTAAGCTGTTTAACACGATTCAAGAGGAACCAGTTACTTGATCAAACCCTGCGTACCTGACCCTATGATTAAGTAGCAATGTCCTTGATTGCTCATTCACTTATTTTCGTATTTATGGTTTATATTCAGATTTACATTTATACTTATATTTACATTTGTACTTATCATTATACGATTCGTAAGAACCGGATACGTATGCAAAACAAAAAAATTGTAATTACCAACTAAAATTGTAACTACCACGCTATATACATTGCGTTGCCCTATAGATCTTATCGGGCATAATAAAAATCTATCAATCAATCAATCAATCTCTCTCTCTCTCTCTCTCTATATATATATATATATATATATATATATATACGTCTATTCTCTATTATAATATATATATATTATAATAGAGAATAGACGTGTACTTTGGCATCGTCGCGGCGAGTGAGGGGGAGGGGGGGGGGGAGGTACAGAAGGTATCGAAACGCGCGAAGTCTCAGCCTCTTCTTCGACGGTCGGAATCTCGAAGAGCACAAAGTACGCTCGCGCGCACTTACACACTCCGCGCCAACACACCGAGAGAGGAGAAAGCGACCCACTTGGAGCTCTCGGGTAATTATAAGCCTTGAACCGAGTAAACGAGTCGCGACAGAGAAGTGGTGAACGCGGCCGAGAGCGCATGGCAATTGTTTTTTTCCTTTCTTGTTGTATCGCGAGGTTTTTCGTCATTGCCGCTAATTTGCGACGATAATTATACCAGAGGGAAAAATCTTACCGCGTATTTCCAAAACACGTCTTTCTCGTTCCTTGCGACGACAAAAACTCGTTTTTAATTTCGTATTTATTTAAATAACGTATCGTTCGGAAGACGAGGAAGATCTCATTGTTTCGACGCGCGGTCCCAGGTTTATCCTCGAAATAGCCGAGTCGTTCGTATAAATGGATCTAACTTGTCTAACGGAATGAAAATAAATGGGATGAAAATTTGGCATGGAACGGCGAGGTTCGTTTTACACCTTGGGTAAATATAAGGCACTTGACAGAGAACCCGAGCATTCGGGCGCATGTGTGCGCGTTCTTTGCGCATGCGCAAGAGAATATTTTTGTTCAGCTTAGATGCGGGTAGGGAGAAAAATAAAGGGAGAAGGCTGATGCGTGTGGGCGTCTGCAGAAACGTTGATAATCGGACTTTAGCTGGTTCGTCGGCGTGTCGAGCCCGTGCGAGAATCGTACAGAGAGAGGAAGAGAGAGAGAGAGAGAGACACGGTTTGCTCGGGTGTGCAAACTCCGGCACGGCTCTCGCGAGCCAACCCTATGACTACAAACCAACCGATAACCCAATCAAACCAGTCAGAGCCGAGCAAGCAAGCGCAACGAAAGAGAAGAAGAGGGAGAGGAAAAGAGAGAGTGAGAGACTCTCGTGGCTTGGAGCTCTCTAATGCTATAAAGTATTCAAATGAATTAAGCTCCCCAGGCGAGCCACGGGGATTTCTGTGAGCCATTTTTGTAATCCACAGGAGGGCTTGGGCGATGGACGAACAGAAAAGAAAGAAAAAAGACAACAAAGCAAGAATAAAAAGCGCGCGAAGAGTAAAAGATCGAAAGAACTCCCGGAAATATTGGATTGTCGTTAGGTACCTACGGAGAGGAAAAAAAAGGGATATAATTCACTCTTATTCCAAGTAAATTCGACAAATTTATTAAAGCTATATGTATTCGTTACTGTGGTTCGCGGACAAATCTAAAGAACGGAAGAATAAACTGTTAAAATATACACGACATACATATACTTCCTTTGCCTATACGGATATAAAAAAAACGTCGAATAAAAACCGCGAAATTTATTAAGAAATAAAAACACTCGATTGTACAAAAACAAAAAGTTCGTCTCTTTCGCCAAGTGCAATTTTCTTAGATCTCTGAATTTTCCACCTCGCTTACATCTCACACACAAATACCTAAATGCAAATACAACAATTCGTACATAGAAATATTTGTATCTCCTCTTATGCATAATTCGAGAGAAAAAGTGTTTCGCTCTTCTGGAATCCGCGTGAGAATGAGATATAAATATAGACTCGTCACTTTTCTTTCTCTCTTCTTACTCTCTCTCTCTCTCTCGGTTATACCACAGGATCCGTCAGTGATACGTCGCTGACTTGGATATCACCGTAAGAGAGCACCGTCCTGTTTCTCGAATGAAAATTCATGAGCGTAAAGCCGCAAGGAATTGTACGTATATACATAGCACGCGCGTTTTACGTGTATGTGTGTGGTGAAGCGAGAGAAGGAAGAAGGCGAGAGTAGAGAAAGGAAATAAGAGAGACGAGATCGCGTATAGACTGTACCCAGAGGATTGGTGTGCAAACGAGGGAGAGAACAAGATAGATAGAGAGACGTAGTGATACTTTCGGGTACTGTGCTGAAATGGAATTTGTAAGAGCGCACGTAATCGCTTGTCATGCTGAAAAACTATGGGAGCGAGGCGATACCTCCTCTTCTCTGCATACGCGATGTGTTGCGAAGATCTTGTTTCCTTTTCTTTTTTTCTTTCTTCTTCTTTATACATCATTTACGTTGCTATATGTGCCACGAGCATTGTCTATCGTTTTGTGAACGTGAACAATCAGTACGAGATGTTTCAATTTGTAATGTCATCGTGATGACATTGGAAAGTACGCGGTGTTAGTCATCGTCACGAGAACGATGACTATATAGTTGAATTCGTGACGACATGAAATTTGAACTTTGTCGTCGTTGTGTGTTAGTGGAGCTTTGAATAATCATGATCGTCTGGAACGTACGAACGTGATATTCGTGTTTTACGAGAATTTTTTTTTTCGTCGAGCAAACTGTCGTATCTGTAAAGTATTTTTGGATGAAAACAGACATTTGATGTTTGAGTTATAGTAGAATGTCGATGGTTCCGGGTGATTATTCACTGATGGGATTTGGGATAGCTCGACGAGGGGAAGTGAGTTTTGAGCTAGAAATATTTTAACGAAGCGACGCGTGTGGGAAAAACGTGAAATTCACGGTTTTCGACTTCTTACTCGTGAAATTTTTTAATGCGAGAAGAGAACGATTGATATTTCTGTTGTAAGAATACAATTATAATCTCCTCAAAGTGTCAATGATTGAATCGTACGCAGAAAAAAAAACAATCTTACTCGTAATTTTCCTGAAACGAAGAAATTATTTTCCTGCTAACTACGTCGATACGAGCAGCCATTTTTTTTCCCCTCCATACTCGAAATTCCGATTGCAATTTGTGGCACGAACAATGATCAGTATCTGTATTTCAATTCAAGATTATTTCGTTAATTAATTGTTCATCAATTATTCATAATATCGCAAATGTCGCGTTGACTACGCGCAACATACGCGAGTTGCAAAATATATCCCAACTTGATTAAACACTCGCGCGTGTGCGAGTGTCGCTCGCGAAGCGACGTTTACCCGATGATTCTATCGAAACGATGACGTATCCCCCACCTCTGAATTCGCAAGAGCTTGGTGGTAGATCGATATCGATTTAACGAGCGAGCAATCTCTCGACCCTTTTTCGATGAAAAGATTTATCAGCTCTCGTCTCTATAATTATCGCTATCGCCGCTATTATTATCGTGCGAACTTTAAACTATCCTCGAGCCAACGAACTGCGGCTCATTTTGACACCGCTTATAAATCATCGTTCCGTTACGGTTAGATTATTCTTCGTGTGTTTTCATAAGTGTTTAACAAACACGTGAAATGACATACATCGAGAACACACCGGGGGTAGAGAACTCGTCGTTGATACAAGTGTGCAGCTGGCAACATTAATAGGAAAAAGGATCCAAGTCCATGTGCGTATACGTGTGTGTGTGTGTCTGTGTGCGCGCGTGCATGCGCGAGTGAATATCGCGTGTTTCAAGGTCGTTAAAACCGTATGCCCGCCACTGTACGTAGCTCTGTCTCGATGTCGAGTATTAACACGGGAACTCACGTAATCAGATTCTCCCAGAGTCAACTCTGTCCTCGATATATCACATATTTACACACACACACACACACACACACACACACACACACACACACACACACACACACACACACACACACATATATATATATATGGGTGTGGATAACGAGAGATTATTCTTCATTCTGTTTCCCTCGATTCCAATTATCCAACAGTCTCCCACTCGATCCTTAATTACATTTATCTCCGGTAAATTCTGAAAATTCTGAAATTTGATCGGACATCCCAATCGTAGGGGAGAGTCAACCCGGAATCGTTTTTTATCGACTCGACGACGGATTATCGTTTGATATCGTCGTTTGATCGTCGCTAGCGATCTTCGCGATTTAACGCTGCACATTTATATATCAATACGAATCTAGTCGATTGTGGAAAATATTCATAAGCCGCGTGGCGAATATATCCGTACGAACAATGACGAGTATCGCGCATGAATAAAATTTACGGTTTATGAATAATTCGGGAACGATGGAACGTTCGTGGCAAATGCAATCATTGTTTTCGATTCGAGGTGGTGAACGAGAGAGGAACTAACGGCGACCGAGAAGCGAAGGGAGGAGGGGGGGGGGGGAGAGGAGGTGATTATGCAAACATTTGTAATCTCATCGATCTGATACGTACATCGGTGCATATATCCATGGGTGGATAACACAGCTGTGCTAGAAATTTGTAAATTTGTGAAGCTTTACGGTCACATCTCTTCCTCTTTTGTTTTATTGTTATACGCACACACACGCGCACATATATATATATATATATTTATTACGGTGGTAGGGAGAATCGACTTATCTCTTGACATTCCGCGAGCGAGAGAGCGAAGTGCACTGGCCTTTATGAGTTATCGTTACCACGGAATCAACTTTGGCCCGAGGAGAACTCGTCGTCGCCGATGACGACGAGTCTATACACGCTTACCGCGAGATCCGCGAGAAACGGTTTCGGGCAACGCCGGTTAGATTACTTCGTACGTGTGTGTGTGCACTATAGGTGAGAATGTTGAGGAAATATTAAAAAACAAAGAATGAAGAAAATAGAAAAAATTCTCACGAAACTTCATTGAGCCTCGCTGTTTTATACACGTAATGTATGCCGAGGATATAAGAATGCAATGCACGAGTCTCACGAGTGTAATTCACGAGGGACATTCGTGAGTCGAACCATCTCGATTTTGTCGTGACTCTAAATCAATTCATTTTTTGTCGGTCTCACTTTCTATGCGATCGTTCTCTGTGAAACTAGCTTGTTTACGTTATTTTTGTTTAATATTGACTCTGTTACGTCGAGTATTGATTCGAAATAACAATTCTCGATGAAAAATGTATCACTCGATTAAACGGAAAGCTTGTTTCGCGATTTAAACTAATATTGATTTCGTTCAATTGAATTCATTCAATTCGATTAATTAAATTTGTATTTCAATTAGTTTTTATTTATTGGTGATTATTCATCGTTTCTCTGCATCACGAAACTAATATGAGAACGAATTCATTCCGGTTTTCCCTTAAATTGCTTCGTTTTGTCAGTTTCTCTTTTCACACGCTCGTTCGCTGTAACAATAGTTACGTAGGTTGTTTTTCTTTAGATTTTACTTTTTTTTTTTAAACGAGTATGCATCGAAGTAACAATGCTCGATAAAAAATGTATTAAATATTTCATGAAAGCAAAAGCTATTTTTCGATTCAATCTAATATTGATTTCGATCAAATTCCATCAATTGAAATAATTTAATTGACATTTCGATTTTAGTCTTAATTCATTAATAATTTGCTCTCGCCCGAGTGTACCTACCCACCTATCGCGGAAAGTCGATAAAATCGAGTCTATATCTCATATCGCTCTCACGTTGCAATTGTAATTTAATTAATTACGTATTTTATATCAAATTTTAATTACCCGTATGTTCAGGCGAAAAAAGTAGTTTTAGGGAGAAATTGCAAATTCCCCAGACTCGTCTATAATCCTGCGCAAAAAATTTGTTTTCTCTGTGCAAAAACAATAAAACACGTAAATCCAACGAACCAAGAGTAGAATAGAATCAAAGAAAAAAAAGATATGGCGTCAGACCGAAGGGAAGTTTTCGCCTCGACTGAAGATATTAATTGTCTCAAGTATAAAAACGGCGAACCAGAGACCGATTCGCAATTTCTCAAGATTTTTCGACAGACCCGTTGTTCGGCACGAGATGAAAAAAAGACGATACCGCGTTTACAATGAAGAATCATTAAATCGATATTTATGAAAAGAAGAGCGAAGAAGGAAAACGAAGCGCTAAAAATTTCAATCGCTCATATATGAAAAGAAGACGTCGCCCGTTTATCGTTGAATGTCTGTCGCGAGAGAGGTAGCGAGTGAAATTTTATCGTCCTTTCTACTCGTGCGTCTTGGAAAAATCGTTGTTTCAGTTCTTTGTTTCTTTTTTTTTCCCCTTTTTTCTTATTCCTATTCTCGTTCGACGTTTCTGAGTAGGTACTATTACTCGCGTTTCTTTTCTTTCTTTTTTTGATGCCCTCCTCATTTCTTCCTGCAAAAGCTCTCTCTCCCGCCGTCTCTCTCTCTCTCTCTCTCTCTCTCTCTCTCTCTCTCTCTCTCTCTCTCTCTCTCTCTGTCTTTCTATCCTCGAGCTTTTTGTTCGCTCTTCACGCGGCGGCAAGCTCACGGTCTTTGGCGCGCTAGCCGCGACCGGAGAGAAAATGCGGTACGATATTCCACTGGCGGCGTTTCAGTGAGCTCACGATATATACCCGCGAGCCAACGTCATACATATGTGTGTGTTAAAGATATATATATATATATATGTATATATATATCTTTAACGTACCGAGAGTGAGACGCGCGAGCGTGGGCGTGTACCGTCGGAATCCCCGGAATATAAATATATATATATATACTTGAGGAGGAGAAGAAGGAGAGAGCTTTTATCTTACGTTCTCTCCCACAAAGGTTCTTTCGTACGCGACTGTATTCTTGTCCATGTGCGGTACATACCTTTCGTGTACTCTACATATATATATATATATATATATATATATATATATATGTATGTATATGTATATATGTATAGAAGCGAAAGAAACTTCGATACGGCAAATGACACGCCATATACAGTAAAATATACAAGTACCAGCCATGAAGCCTGTACATTTATGTCCTGTATCACGTTAACGTGTACCTTGGAGTATTCTCCATTGTTCGTTGAATCGATAATTCTACAGTCGGAAGAACTCACGATGCCGGGGCGGGGGCGATGGTGGAGGAGAAGGGGAGGGGGTGACGTTGAACGAGATAACGAAATACGGTATGTTACACGGTATCGACGATGTTAATAACGTGTATGTACGCGCTCGAGCTCTTTCGACGAGGAAATGTTCCAAAAGCCTCTTTAATCGTCACGCTCCTATCGACGTCCGACGCTTTGTAGAGATAACGAAAAAAAAGGGCAAAAACGATACAATAAAAGTAAAAAAAGAAAGACGGAACAACGTTACGTTTTGGGCGATGCTTCGTCGTTCATCTTCTCGAGAATCGTGTAATTCTTATTCGCGAGATAAAGATTCGCATTATTTTTCTTGCATCGTCAAGGAGAAGGTGTTTGAGCGCCACGAGGGAAATTATACGACGGTGAATATCCCGCAAATTTGACTTTCTAACTTTTTTCTTTTTAAATCTTATCCGTTCGTTATTAAAGTGTTTGCGTTCCGCGAGCGAGACAACAAATAGCGGGAAAAATAACGAGATAAAACAAAAACTAATATTTCTTCCCGAGCAATTTTCCAGGCTTTTTTGTTCGTGTCACAGAACGTCGAACGGCGTTCACATTGGAACTAATGGATTTATGGAAACGGTATGAATAAACGAATCGGTTCAAGTGCTCGGGGTGGAAAGGTCTCGCGGTAGATTCGCGGAGCACGAAAAAAGGATGGAAAATGTCGATGATGCGAACGCATTAAAAATAAAAAGTGGATAAAAAGAGGAAAGGATTGACGGATAGGGGGTGTGTAGGTATTGGATATCGAGAAATGAAAAAACAACGATGCTTGATTGGTTTGATTGGCTTCGCGTTGGCGTGGTGCGTGGTTAGTCGACGATACGGGCGGGGGAGGGGGGAGGGGGGTTCGGTCCAACAAATAAATACAATATATTATAATAAACCGTGTGTATACACATATATACAAACACGCGAAGAGAGAGAGAGAGAGGGTGGGAGCAATATCGATATCATTGCGTTTTTAGGAGCGCATGCGGCACACAAAACGAATGTCTCGGTGCGCTGAGCATCGGACGGTCGTTACGGCGAACCGCGCCTGCGCGCGCACCTCGCGCGAGAGAACGCATTGAATTTAAATTATGCCACGCGCTATATCTCAACTATCTCATCGCCCCGTTTACTCTCTTTCTCTCTCTCTCGCGGCACGCTACGTATCTCATAATACCTACACACTCAACGAAAATAGATATTTTTACCCAACTTTTCGTGCTAGTTTGTTCGAATGAATTATATGACCGGGGAGTTCGTGGTCTTGTTTATTCCCGATTTTCTGCGGTTTTTTTCCTCTCTCCCTCTCTCTCTCTCTCTCTCTCTCTCTCTCTCTCTCTCACCGCAGCGATTTACATTACCGTGACTTATACGCCGTTATTGGATCGCGGAACAGCTGTGCTCCAAGATCATTAAAAATTATTCAAATACCAATACCACGTGTTATTAAAATGTCAATATTGTTATTATTTTTATTATTACAGTCGAGCTAATAAAAAGACTCCGGCTTATCACGCGAATCAACGTAATTTGAATTGACGGTGCGTTTATTTATTCTCATGTGTTTTTAATAACACACCTCATTATCGTACAATTTAAAAAAGAATTGAATCTCTTTACTAGACATGCACCTGATATATATAATAATATTGATATACGTCCTTCTGTCGGTGGTATAAATTAAGGGCGGGGTGTACTTTCTGTGTTGGATGCACGGAAATAAACCAGCTGATCACTTTTGTGTCTCGTGCTTGGAACGATGGTAATCACTGATCGTTATAAAGCACGAACGGGTGCGATGAGAAAAGTGTAGAGGGAAAAAAAATGCAATTTGTATTTGTGCGTTTGCATATGTGAGCGGCCCATAAACGACGAGATAGCACGCTACGTGTACGAGCCATGGAAGGGCGGCAAAAAGGCTTGAAAAGCGTATGAGAGAGAAAGAGAGCGATCGAGGAAGAGAAGATTTAACAATGGACAGACGAAAAAGCGCACGGTTTACTGACGGATGAGGCTGATATGCAAATGATTTTCTCATTCGCCATTCACACGCGTTCGCCTATCTCCCGTCTACTTCGTCGGCTCGGCCCATTGACTTGTTGATTTCGTAATCTCCATACGTGATTTATAAAAAAAACATCAGACAATAATAACAATAATAATAATGCGAATAACAAGAACGTACGAGAATATTACGCAAGGTAATAAAAAAAAATGAATAAATAATTAAAAAAACAACCTGTGGCTAGCAATTTTTCATTAAGTTGACGATTTGATTTTATTGCCAATGTCATGTTCACGCATGGCTCGATAAACTTGATGAAATTATACAACGCCCATCGCCGCATGCCGATGTACGGTATTTTTACACTTGACGTGGTTGAAACGAGGGAAAAGCAATATATGTACGAGGTGTGTTCAAAAAGTATCGCGAATTTTGAATTTTCGCGGGTTACGTATATTCGAATTTCGATTTTTTTGTGGCGTTATGTTGGTACT
>JAPYZT010004397.1:0-16414 GCA_030522965.1 Tryphoninae sp. A BG-2022a | reverse complement strand
GCCATGACACTTTGATGCGTAAAAATCGGCTACCTTTCACTTTTGGAGCCATCTATCGATAAACAGCGAGAACTTAGTTGCGCACCTAATATAATATAAAATATAATAATATTATAATATAATAATATATAATATAATAATGTTATTATATAATATATAATATAATAATATATAATATAATTATATGACAGTATATATATATATATATATGATTATATATAATTCCGTGGGAAGGAAATGTTGCAAGCTAGTTGGCTGAGTAGGAATATGAATTGTGAAACAAAATTACAAAAGGCAAAGGTGCGCAGGAGAGTACAGGATGAGAAGCTTAGGCGAACGAGGAAGCTCGCGATAGGAAAGTCACGCTCATAAATACATGTATGTAGATATAAGTGTAAAAGGCCTTGGGGGGGGGGGGGGTATAACGTCGATGTCGTTCGTCTTCGTCGTTCCTCGTGTTCTGGAAAAGCCAACTGACGTCGCGTCACACGATTGTGTCTCGCGAGAAGCAAAAGCCCCTGGCGGGGATGATAAGCACACTCGCATACACACACACATACACAACGTGGGCTGTGAAACGAGACTTGTAAAAGGGAGAAAGAGCCAGTCACTCTCTGCCCTCACTCTATGTTTTTCTCGAGCGTCACAACAAAAACGCTTAATACTCGTTAAAATATTTTACCAAAAGAAACAAAAAAGTAACGCGCGCATAATCTCGTACAAGAAGGATTTTGTTTTAGTCCTTCTTTCCATATTGATTTTCATTCGTCCGATTTTATTATCCTTTTTCTGCTTTTTTTGGAAATTATTATTTATTTATTTATTATTATTATTATCACTGTTATTATCGCTTTTATCGAATTATAATTTATCGGTTTGCTTTGTCAGCGAGTGAAACGCCCTCTAGGCGTTCGTGAGAAAGAAGCTGGAAAGCCGGTGGCTTTGAAACGGGGGATTGGAGGAAGAAGAGAAAGAGGAAGAGGACGAAGAAGAAAAAAAAAGCGAAGGTGAAGAAAGCCGTGCGAAAGCGCGGGAAGAGAGCCGAGTAGTACGACGAAGAGATTTTCAACCACGAAGCTCCTTCTACCACGGTCGGTAATTGAATTTCGAGTGTCCAACTACGGAGAGGCCAGCGCGAAGGATTTTAATGATACTCGGCGACATCGTGGAAAATTCCAACGGTCGTGTTTACACGGAACCCAGAAATTTATCCACGAAAAAAAATCGTCGTCGAGACGAGGGAATAATCCTCCGACGTAATCTGAAAAAACGACAGAATTAAAGCAAAAATTCTTCGAGCAGCGAAGCAACGACAGTATAAAAATAAAAATGAGATAAAAAATCGCCTCAAAAATTGACGAGAAGCGACAAAATTTTCTCGACTTCGATCGCGAAAGATTTGACCTTGGAAAAAAGAAAATCGCGTAGGAGTCGAGTTCGACGAAGGAAAATCGACTTCTGCGTCCGGGAGATTGAGAGCTATTTATTTTGTCTGACGATTCTCCAATATCGTTTTTCCTTTTTCTTTTTGTTATTATTATATTTTTATTTTCTATTTATTTTCACCTTCTCGCGTTGAATTTCGCTATGGGTCCAGGACTGTTATTATTGTCGTCGAGGGGGAAAAGTGAGAAAAGAAGAAAAGGAAGAAGAAGAAGAAGGGTGGAAAAAAAGAAGCATCGTACCACTATGTTTTCCATCGTGATTACAATCAGTAGACGCTAGCGAAGTGTCAGACAACAACAGTACCCACACGCCACCTTCGATACCCAACGATCGAAAAATCCGGGAAGAAAATCGAATAAAACTGTGCCTTCTTCTATCCGGTCCCTTATTTCTGGGCCCTTGTAAACCTCCCTGGCAGCCTTTTATATATAACTGGGTATCGCCGTCGATGTATGGGGGGAAACGTGATAAAATATCATAAACGCCCATTTATATATCTACACACTACATGGTCATGAAATATTTGAGGTATCGTCCCTAGAGACGTTGTGTCCAAGACGAATACACACAAATCCCATTTATCCTGCCTACGCCATTTTTCCTACACGAAAATTGCCGATTCTAGTTATCGCAAACTGAAAAGCTATCTCACTGGGCTCTTCTCTATCTCACGTTCTTTCCCTCTCCCGTGTTCGAATATCGACCGTGTAGTTTTTATGCCTTAAGAAATAGTTCTAGCAGTCGAAAGTGAGGAAAGCTCGTGTATTCGGCGCGTCACTTTAACCTTGAGTCAAAGTAATTAACTTCAAACGGAAGGGAGGATGAACAATTGAAAAACGTCGTTTTTTCGCTTAAGGTAATCTCATGTTTGGGTGGAGGATTACAATTTTATTCCCGTTTTTTTTCACATTTAAAGTGGACTGATCGTTTAAGTTCATTAAAAAAAGTTGTTGCTAATCGACTAAAGAACTACATACTCAAAATTTAAATTGATCCTACGTAAAGTTCATTTGTTATATAATAAACAAAATCATGAATTTTGTTTCCATAAGATTCGTTATAAAAACTAATCGAAGCTCCTTTGATGTCATATAAGAATGTGTGCAAAATTTCAACAGGCTTCATCGACCAAATGATCGAGATACTCGTTGTATAATGTTGCGATTTTTAACACGAGCTCTTATGGGAAATTGCGAGAAGCGACGATTTTCAAGAATAAATATCGTGATTTTTGAGTCGATAAAGGCGCCTGAAATTTTACGCACGTATGCATATGACATCAAAGAACGTTTCTGTAAATTTTCAGTGAAATTTAAGGGAAACACTGTAACGATAAGACTACCTTAAGGTAGTCCTATTATTGGGTGGGGGATTAAAATTTATCCCCGTTTTTTCTCACATTGGAAGTGGACCAAGCGTTTAAGTTTATTAAGAAAAGTTGTCGCTGATCGACCAAAGAACACCATATTCAAATTTCAAATTGATCCTATGTAAAGTTTATTTGTTATATAATAAACAAAATCATGAATTTTGTTTCCATAAAATTTGTTATAAAAACTGATTGAAGCTTCTTTGATGTAATATAAAAATGTGTGCAAAATTTCAACAGGCTTCATTGACCAACTTATGGGAAATTGCGAAAAATGACGATTTTCAAGAACAAATATCGTGATTTTTGAGTCGATAAAGGGCCCTGACATTTTACACGTATATACATATGACATCAAAGAACGTTTCGGCAAATTTTCAGTGAAATCTAACGGAAACACTGTAACGACATGACTACCTTAAATCATACTGAGGGCGTGGGAGAGATACGTTTGGATGGGGAAAAATAGTTTCGGTGACGCTTCTACGCCTTCGCCCACACGAAATTTGCATCTTAGTGATATTGAACTCCCTCGGGGACGCGTCTGATGCAAATTGAGATTGTTTTCCTTCATAATTTTTCGAATAACGAAAATTATAATTTTTTCGCGCAGTTTTGTTTATTTTCTTTCCTCCCCTTGTTCTTTTTTTTCTTCGGTAAACGAGAAAATTCATTCCGGTAACGGGGAAAAAAGAAAATATCGTTCCATCATCGCCGAGCTGTCCGTAAAGAAGATTTATTTTTTTTTCTTTGCACTTTCTAATTTCGCTCGACGTTTAACACCGAGGAAATAACGACAAGCAAGCCGTGGCACGTTCCTTTGTATTTTACCGGATGGGGAAGAGGAGAGAAAGAATGAACTGGTGGACAAGCGCGAGGCGATGAAAAAGGACGCGACAAATTAATGAAAGGCGCGCTAAACTAAAAATAAAAAACAAAAAAAGAAAAGATGAAGAAACAATTGAAAAAGTTCAAAATTGAATTAAATTAAATACTGACGACGAAAAGAGCAGGCTGCAAGAAACAAAACGAAAAAAGATACCGAATAAAAAAGAAAACGTTACAAAATATCGCCGCGTTTCGGGAAATAGCGATTTGGATGCCTCGGTGATGAAAGCGTAGGCGCAAGAGTAGGGAAGGCACGAACGGGGTTAAAAAGCTCGCGAAACTCAATGCGATGGCACGTCGATTCCATTAAATACGCGTTCTATTCAACGAAAAAAAAAGAAAAAAAAACAACAAAAAGTGTTAAAAAAAAAAGAGTTGAAAAAAAGGCGTCGAGAACGCGCACGAGAGTTTCGTGGCGCGTGAGACCCTCACGGGCCGCGAACCGTTCGAGTTAACGAGTCGAGAGTGCCTTTAGTGTCGTAGAGAGGGATAAATGGATGGGGAGGACGATGTGGTCAAATCGTATTAAAAAAAAGAAAAAAGAGAGAAGGGAATAAAAAAAGGTTTTAAAAAAACAGAAAGCATATTCGCGGCCCTCGTATCATTGCCGATAACGAAAAAATATGGAAGAGATCGAGCTCTCTAGCGATACGAACGATCAGAATTTTAAATCGATTGGGAAATCTTCCTTTTTTTCACTCTCGTCCTGGCCCGACTATTTTTAACCCCTCGGCGTTACGCGTCGAGGGGTTAGAACGGAGAACACGTAATTCGCGATTTATTATTCATATCTTGTTGCGGGTAAATGATTTGGCAACGTATATATATATATATCTATAAAATATAGATCCGTGCGTTGGTTTTTGGTCGTTTACACGACACGTGGGAGTTGGCAATTTATTCGTCGAAAACAAAATTAATCCCTCGATTTGATCGATTCCCCTTTTTTGTTCTTGATTTTTTAATCGAGACGAGAAACTTCTTCTATTTATTTGGAATTTATCGAATGGATAATATTGATAGAAGCGTCATCCACCTGAGAAAGAAGGAGAAACGTTAATTAGATTTTTGTTCAGTAGGTATTTGTAAGTTACTAAAAAAACAAAACAATTCAGGACTGACGAAAAAACGTGACTCGGCTTTTTGAAACGATTTATTTTCGTTTCCGGCTCGAGGACGATTTTTCACGAGTCAAATACGTCTGGGACACGAGAACCTTGAATTACCGCAGATTTTTTTGTTCATCTCCTTGAAAAGCTTAGTCGGTTTATAAGGTTGACCTGCCTTTCTCGCGCTTTTCGTTCTTTGTTTTTTTCTTCATATATATTGTCTCTCCTTATCCGTAGCTGAACTAGAAATTATGATGAATCCACACGGACCCGAACGACCGAGAGGTCGCTCACGGTCGCATAAACTCCAGTCAAGTTGATGGAGCGAACGATGCTGTCGGCACCCTCGTCCGCGCTGCCCGAATCCCTTCGCATTGTCAAATATATCTGTGTACACACGTATGTATGTATATAGCCACGATTGTCGGACGATAAAAGCGAGACACGAGAAAAAAAAAGGAGAAAAAGAAAAACACGAGAGCGAGACTATATTTGCGATGACCGTTGAAGCTATTACACCTAATACCTCGTCGTTTTTTCATAAATCCGTGATTATCACCTCGTTCTTGCCTTCTTCTTCTTCTCTTTTACAGGACAATCTACGATTACGATCTGTAAAAAAATATATAAATCGTCAAAATATTCGTTGAGTATGATAAAAATTTTGAAAGATATTTTATACATACACACATATTCACACATATGGATATATATATATGTGGATGCACATAAAGTTTGTAGTTTCTCTGGTCCGGAAACAGTCGAACTGTCGAACTCGTTTCAGCAACTGAGAGAAAGGCAAGTTATCTCTGCAACGAAAATGATAGGAGGGATATAATACGTTGCGGCGGAAGGACAAATGACAAAAGTACGTTCGTCGACGGTCTCACGTAGCTCTTCTATAGGACAACTCTTCTTTGAATATATCTCCAGATATGTGCCAAGATACGAGACTAGATAGGAAGTTTTTAATATTGAAACATTTCCAACAATTTATAAATGTATTAAAATGTAATATTTCTGACCTTTCCTTGAGCCACTGGCAAGATACGTTGCCATTGCAGGGACCGATATTTCTCTCCTCGCCTCTCTATTTGTTTACAAAAATTCTACCAGGCTATGTGGCAACGCACATTGCAATCTTGCTGGTCGGTCGCTCGACTCACCGTCTAAATTCTGCGAAAAGCAAGCGTTGCACGATTCCTGAAAAGCAAAGAGATATATTTCTCATGGTTAAAAAAGCGAACGAATAATGAGAAACGCGAGAGACACGAGTAATGAGAAATGAAAAATATAGCTTCGTCGTACGCTAGACAAAGAAAAATACAGTTTTGTCGATTGTTTTCCGACACGAGGTAAACAAAAAAAAACGCGCACCGAAAGAAAAATATACGAAAAGCACTAGATAAACAGACGCAAGTTTTTTCAGAAGCGCGAGGAAAAAAAATACGTCGCGCACTTAGCGGTATGCCAGATGAAAAACATGGCCGCAGCTGGGCCGACTGCCGAGATCCCGCGGAAAGTCCCGAACGACGAGGAATCAAAATGGCCGCCGTGTCACTCGCGAGATGAAAAAACGCAACGTTTTTTTTTTACGACGAGCATTAAGAGTAAAAAGAAGACGAGTTATTGGACAAACGAAGCGAGAGAAACACGCAACGGTCGTTGCTCAACGTCGCGGTGGACTTTTGAGAGTGTAAACTATAAGAAATTAAAATGACCAATGCGCACTCTGGCGGATAAAAAACGAAACACAATTTTTTTACACATCGAACCGAAAAACACTAGGTGAACGCTATTCGTTTCACTTGTCGAATCTCGAGTCTCGAAGGATGAGAAATAGCAATAGCAGCTGTCACATATGGACCGGAGAGATGTCAATTTAAATGTACAAGTTTTTCTGATATATGGTAGAGAAAGATGTTTGCGATGGTACTCATCGGACTTCGAGATTTTTCACTAACACTTTCGTACTAAATTTCGCGTGGAAGGGGGGGGGGGGGCTAATGTCACACGGAAGCGAAACTCGACCCATACGCTACGAAAGTTCAACGAACACTGAGGTCATACGGGCCCTTACCCCCAAACGCTCGTCTGGGGGTTGCGCAGAACACGATGCGCAGTAGCATTTTTTCACAGTTTTCATTATTTTGGGTTGTAATAAAGATCTATATGTTAATTTTGATAGTTTACATTGTTTCTTAACTACTTCGACATTGAATTTTATCAAAAGTCTCATTAAAACTGCACTAATTGTTGTCGTCGCAAATAAATTGTTCTAGATTTTTCCTGCGCGACTACGATGCGCAGAAGTTTGGAGGAGAAACTTCTGATCGTTCTACATGAAACAATTTATCCTTTTTTCTTTTCATTTTAGCTGATTAACGATGATCTTTCCGAAATATTTAATCATCGACAAGAATAGCAATATTATCAATCGTTATTATTCCATACCTTTGTTTCGTCGTAGTATAAAATACATGCGTTTCAGTGATGTCTCCAGTCAGCTGAGTTCGTCACGACAACAACAATGACACGAGTCCTTTACTAAGCTCACTGTGAACTCTTTTCTATCCCCGATTATTTCACATGCCATTAATAACTTGCTTTCACAAAATATATCGCTCCCACAATCTCAAAGTCTATTATAACTAACGGATTAGTTTGTACAAGAGGGTACATGTGGCACGAAAAGTCTTCTAACTACTGACAATGGGCTAACGGTAATTCGTTCGAAACTTTACAATGAAGTAATCTTACGGTAATGTTGAACAAAACTTACCGTGGATAATATGTTATAACAATCGAACGAATTGTTGGTCCACGTTTCGCGACTGCATTTCACTATTGATGAATACATACATTGAACGAGTAAATGGATATTTGTGCGCATGGTGGGGGGTGGAACGATGGCCGTTACCGAAAATGGGGATACCGTGTCGCCTTGTCGGATCTCGTCGATCGCCATGCAGGGCTTCGATCGAGATAACAGCCGTAATTGAGTCGGAGCTTTGTCGCAGGAGTTAGGTTGCCTTTATTTTCGGCGTAGCGTCCTCTGTTCATGCTGTTATTGTATATAGGACGTTGCAGAGAATACGATATCAAGATCGTACCACCAATACACCTTGCACCAGCAATATATCCCTGCGAAATATCTGCCAATTAAATCGAAACTAGCTTATCACTCTCGAAAAAATCTGTCAAAATCGTTATTGACAGAAGTGACACAAGTTCGAATAAAACGATTAAAATCGAAATTACATCGAGAATTAAATTTATCTCTCCCTCGTTTCATTCAACTTCGAATTAACCGAGCTGTCAATAAGGACGCTGTCAATAACTCAAATGACAGCGTCGATTAAAAAATCGAGTAAATATTTGTTTTTCATCCTTTTTACAGACTTGTCGTATTTGCGCCGCTGTAAATATATCCGCTGTCAATAACGCTATTGACAGCTATATCAACAAAGAGATCTTTTTCTTTTTTCGTTCTGTAACAGCCGTAAAAAATAATATTATACTTTCGTTTACAATCCGCAGATATTATTGGCAACTGTCAATAAGTACGCTTTCAATAACGCTATTGACAGAAATGTCAACAAAGATATTTTTTTTCTGTTTTCGTTCTATAACAGCTGTAAAAATAATATTATACTTTCGTTTACAATCCACAGATATTATTGGCAACTGCCAATGGAACGTTCAATCTAACGACAGGCAGTACGACGATCGCGCGAACGGTTACGTCAAGATGGATCCCCGATGAAGTAAGGGACGTTGACAATATCAACGACGAACTGGTCGACGACGAGGATCAGTACGTGCCTTACTCCGAGCGACCAGAGACTTATATCGTACCGATAGTATTTCTCATTATTCTCTTGGTCGGCGTTACCGGAAATGGGATACTCGTTCTGACCTTGCTGCGACACGCTAATATGAGAAACGTGCCTAATACTTACGTACTATCACTGGCACTTGGGGACTTATTGGTATTAAAATTTAATGCAAAATTCATATCGAATTTCCCAGTTCGATCTTAATTCTCCCAATTTCATTTCTTTTTTTTACAAACTGTTGACAACGAAAAATAAATACAACTTTTCTCAATTTATTATTTATTACTTTCATTTCTTACCGTCCCATTCGACCTTTCATTAACCTTTTTCTTTCTAATCCCACAAAAAAATTGTCTTTCTACGTTAAAAATATGACCACTGTCAATAAAATTGGCAGGTCATTATTACCTGCGTACCATTTACCTCGATCCTCTACACGATCGAATCGTGGCCATGGGGTCTGGCGGTTTGCAAATTGTCCGAATGCGCGAAGGACATTTCCATCGGCGTCTCGGTATTCACGTTGACAGCTCTGTCAGCCGAGAGGTAATACCGATCTTTTCTCAATTTTCAATGTTTCCTCTCATCTTCGTGACGATAATTAAAAATAATACAAATATTCTTCTCGACAGATATTGCGCTATAGTAAATCCAATAGGACGTCACGTGGCAGGTTTGAGCGCAAAACCTTTGACGATATTGACAGCGTCGATGATCTGGGTTCTCGCGATCGTACTGTCAATGCCAGATGCATTTTTCTCCCACGTACCAACGATTCAACTCGGTGGCAACCACACGATTCTCATATGCAGCCCGTTTCCGGAAGATCTCGGTAAACGATGAAATCGTTATCAGGTTCGATCGGTAACCGATCTCGATCGGTAAATGAAAAATTCATGTTTTTTTCTTTCCATTTCCAGGCGACGATTATACCAAGGGCATGGTACTATTCAAATTTCTCGCCTATTACGCGATCCCATTGTGTATTATCGCCGGTTTTTATCTCGGTATGGCGCGCCATCTGGAACTCTCGACGAGAAACATGCCCGGGGAGGTTCCAGGCACCGCGACGCATCGTAGCGAGCAGATAAGAGCTCGAAAAAAGGTCAATTTTTCTCTCAATGATCGAATTTAATCAATTTTTGCTTATCACGATCGAACGATTTATCGATAACGATTTTTATATTATTCACACTTCGATGATTCGCAGGTGGGAAAAATGGTGATCGCGTTCGTCGTAATATTCATCGTATGTTTTCTACCGTATCACACGTTCATGCTCTGGTTTCACTTTTATCCGTTCTCGAAAGAAGTTTACGACGATTTCTGGCACGCTTTCAGAATCGTTGGTTTCTGTCTGAGTTTCATCAACAGTTGCGTCAATCCGATCGCTCTTTACTGCGTCAGTGGAACTTTTCGTAAGAGGTATTCCATCTTTTATTTATTGACATTTCGAACGATTAATCGTCAATTAAAATCGATTTTAATCCAAATTATCGTTTTAATTATAATTTTTTAATTATCAAAATTTCATTATAAAAAAAATACATCGTTTAATTACAGATTGAACGAATATCTCTGTTATCTCATGCCGATATTAATTTTGACTTAAATTCGATTTTTAATGAAATTATCGTTTTAATTGCAATTAAAAAAAAATCATAAAATTTGATTATAAATAACAAAAAAAAAATTGTTTAATTACAGATTCAACGAATATCTCTGTTATCTCACACTGATATTAATCTTTAATTAAATTCGATTTTTATTGAAATTATCGTTTNNNGATATTAATCTTTAATTAAATTCGATTTTTATTGAAATTATCGTTTTAATTGCAATTAAAAAAAGTTCATAAAATTTGATTATAAATAACAAAAAAAAATTGTTTAATTACAGATTCAACGAGTATCTCTGTTGTCTAGTGCCGAGATCATCGAGAAATGATAATTATCGTGGAAATTTTCCGCGAAATCGTGCCGGCAATGCCAGCGCGTATTACGAAACGAGCTTTAATTCGACCTATCGTAGACACACCCAGGAATTCAATTCGACCATACTTCAAACCACTTGCTCGCTCGCTAACGTCAAGTGAACCCCAATTTCTTCACAATCGACTGTAACGAGACGAATCATCTTGTTACGTACCTTTTACATACTCACATATTGTGTGTGTGTGTGTGTGTGTGTGTGTGTGTGTGTGTGTGTGTGTGTGCGTGTGCGTGTGCGTGTGTGCGTGTGTGCGTGTGTGTGTGCGTGTGTGTGTGTGTGTGTGCGTGTGTGTGTGTGTGTGTGTGTGTGTGTGTGTGTGTGTGTGATGTGGAATGCAAAATTTGTGCAACTAGGTATACGTAGGGAGATATACACTTGGGTGTAACACGATTACATGTAAATAGTAGTAAGTAAAACGTATTATCAATCAACTCTGTATACCTACCACGTGTACGACGAATTAGGACGTAACGTTACAAAAATTGTGCGAACTTGATTTCTTATTGTGGATAAAGAAATGTAATTTATTTATAAGGGTGAAAATTGTGGATGATTTAGCATCGAGGAAAAAATGAATTAATTTGTAATGTTATTAAAATTGAAACTGAATCAAAAGTTGTAGAACGTTGGTTTCATATTGTGGATAAAGAAATGTAATTGTTTGTAAGGTTGAAAATTGTGGATGATTTAGCATCGAGGAAAAAATTATTTAATTTGTAATGTTATTATAATTGAAACTGAAGCAAAAATTGGGGGACCTTGATTTGTCATTGTGAATAAAAAAATGTAATTATTTATAATATTCGAAATTATGGATGATTCAGTATCGAAGAGAAAATGGATTAATTTGTAATGTTATTAAAATCGAAAGTGAGCCAAAAAATGTGGGGACTTGATTTCTCATTGTGAATAAAAAAATGTAATTATTTATAATTTTCAAAATTACGAGCGATTTATCATCGAGGATAAAAATTATTTAATTTGCAATGTTATTAAAATTCAAACTGACCCAAAAAATTGTGGGTCCTTGATTTCTCATTGTGAATAAAAAAATGTAATTATTTATAATTTTCAAAATTACGAGCGATTTATCATCGAAGATAAAAATTATTTAATTTGCAATGTTATTAAAATCGAAACTGACCCAAAAATTGTGGGCCCTCGATTTTTCGTTGCGGATAAAAAAATGTAATTATTTATAAAGTTTGGATGATTGTAGATGATTTAGCATCGAGGAAAAAATTATTTAATTTGCAATGTTATTAAAATTGAAATTGACCCAAAAAATTGTAGGACCTTGATTTCTTATTGCGGATAAAAAACTGTAATTATTTATAAGGTTTTAAATTATGGACAATTTATCATTGAGGAAAAAATGATTTAATTTATAATGTTATTAAAATTCAAACTGACCCAAAACATTGTGGGACCTTGGTTTCTCATTGTGAATAAAAAAATGTGATTATTCATAATCTTCAAAATTATGGATGATTTATCATCGAAAAAAAAAAAATTTTATTTGTAATGTTATTAAAACTCAAACTGACCCAAAAATAGTGGGACCTCGATTTCTCACTGTACCTAAAAAAAAATTCAATTATTCCAATCCTCATAAATTATCCACGTCGTATATTTAATTAACCAAAACAACATTAACTTTTTACCCGAAAGGTAAGAAAAGAACAATTTTTATTTCGACCAGTTCCTTTTTTTATTATCCCTCCGATAATTGCAACGGATAGTTTGATTGAGAAGTTTGAGCAGATGTCGAGAAAAGAGAGAGAAGAAAAAGAACGCCAAGGGTGAATTTGTATGTGTGCGCATGCGCGTGGACAATTTTACCGGTACGCGCGACCCCCACCGGTCGATGTAAACACTGGTGAGCTGCGCAGCTGCGCGAGCAACCGGGGCCCGGTGTAAGAAGAGCCGAGGTGGGGTTCGATGGCACGCGACAAGAACTATGCCCACGAGTCGCCCCCACGCGATCCTCCCCCCACCCCTCCCCTCCCCCGCCACATTTCAACTCGCCCCATAACGGTTTGTTCGTTTCACAACTCTTGCCTCCTGCTTTATCCGGTAGTCAACATCCGGACGCCGATCAACTCGCTTCGACCTTCTTCCTCGAATAAAAAATTCAAAACAATTTTGTTTTCGATCAATGAAATTTTTTTTCATTCGATCCTTCGTCTAATTTGTTATCGACGATAACATGAAACGAGCTTCCTCGGTGAGTCATTAATTCCGCTTAAACAATTTATCATTCTGAAAATAAAATTAATCATTAAAATTGTGATTGGAAATCATTTTTTAATAATTCATAATTATCGATTAATTAATTTAGGATTGTTTTTGTTACGAATTCTAGGCACCATGTTTAGCCGAAGATCAACCGGATAATAGAGTCAAAAGAGTCAAGTCACGAATCGACGAAGGGGTAACAATATTTTTGTATTTTTTTTTTTTTTTCAAGAGTCAATTAAATCGATAGAGACGATCGTTAACGAGAACCAGCGATGCTTGAAATTTGATGGATGAATTTTGTTGTGGTGACAATGTTTGATTAATTGAGAAACGTGCGTAGGACTTATAATGATAACGATAATTAATATTCATGTACGAAGCGACGATTATTTATCAATTCGAATAATTCAGGATGGACCAAACAGTCGAGAGTATCTGCAACTGGCATTGGCAAGGGTTCTCGAGTTGCAACGGGCTCTCAACGACGATACCTACTTTACCGAAGAATCCAACGATTTGGGTAAAAATATGATAAATACTTATAAAAAAAAATAATGTAAAAGTAAAAAAATGTTGTTATAAAAATTATTTTTTTCAAGGTGAATTGAACAACGAGGACGAATTGATGAGGCATGTGCTGACGAAAGTGTTTCGTGACTTGCCAGGCACGTCCAGAACGAAAGTATCGCGAATAATCGAACTTGGAACGAGCGAACGATGCACGAACGAGCTGAAGAAAAATCGAGCGAAAAGCATTCAACTAGCGGGTTACGACACTTGCCGCAAGATAGCGGTTGATTTTATGAAAAAGGCGGTTAAAGCGGAATGCTTTTATCGACTGCCGGTAAGACACCGACGTTGCTCGGTCGGTAATGGAGAATCTCGTGATTTTACCGACCGAGGAGACAGCAGTGAAAATTCTAACTACAAGCTGAGAATGCGAATGCTTACAAGCCTCGATCTGCATCTCGCGGATAAACAACGCGACTATACCGCACGCTTGATGAGACACTAATTCGATCGTCAGTTTCGAAGAGAATGATTTTTTTCTTTTTTTTTTATCGAAATCTCATTCTCAGGGTGAACAAGTTTAAGGAATCTTAATTCTAGTCCGAGTCTAGTCCGCTGATGTAATAGTTATCATTTCTAGTCGATGATGAAAATAATTTTTGTTCTTCATCAACTTGTATAATTTCATAAGATTTCTATTTATATTTAATCGTTTATACACAAAATTAATTATCGAAAATAAATGTATAAAAAGTGTGATTACAGTCGTTTTTGTTTTTTAATGACAACTTTTTCAGTTTATGGGGGATAGAAGAGAATTATATAATAGCTGGATCGTGTATAAAATTCCTTTATGATCCATTACACATACATATCGTAGTTGTTGACAATTTAAAAAAAAAATACAACGTCCGATTTCCATGCACTAAAATCGATTATCGTTACCGAATTATTTCTACGTACTAATTATTCATAACGTTTAGACCTTGCCTCGTTTTCGTCAACTATGGGTAAAACGTTTGATCGATAGATCAAGAAAAAGTCATTTGATCTAGATCTAGGAAGAGTTTGTTCGGGTTATTATGCAAGATAAATTATATGGATGAAATTATTCAAGGAACAAAAAGAACACGATCACTGGACGTACAATTATCAGTTTCAACAGGACAAATGAAAATGCAATTTTTCGTGCTTGTCATTGTTTTGTTTACGACAAAAAAAAAGAGAAAAACGAAACAAGTTCAATGCTGCTGTACGAGGGTGGGAACGCTGGAAGGGTTGCGCCAGGGATCGGGTATGTCGTAATGGGGAGGAACTGTTACGAGTGCGTCATCCGCCGTTCTGTTTGGACTACAATTTTTCGGCTTGGTTCTCGTTGTATTGACGCACTCGACCGGCAGTTTAATGAGATCGAGACGGTAATTGAAACCCTGGCTCGTTACGCGAAGTATCGTGTGAAGCGGCACCTCCATGTAAGGCAATTCCTCGGGTTTTTTGTCCATGAAAAAACCAATGATGCAGCGCAATACAGCTTGATGAGAGACAACGAGAACGTTGTTAGAGCTTTGCAATTCGGCAATCACCGGCTCGACGCGACGCATAATGTCGAGATAACTCTCGCCCCAGGGATAGCAATAGCGAAGCTTGTCCTGATCTCGCCATGCGAATTCCTACGAACATAAAGTTACAAAAATTCTTCGTTAACACTCATCGACTAATCTCAAACTAGCAAATATTTTGTGAACTACAAAATAACGACTTTGATTTTAATTAAACAGTACAATCTTAACAATACGTTTACCTGAGGATAATGTTGCTGCATTTCCTCGTAAGAGAGACCCTCGCACACACCAGCATCGAGCTCGTTGAGCTCAGCGAGATGTTCCCGCTCGTTGGCCTCGATACCACGAGCCGTAGCGATTGTACGTCTCAGTCGACTCGTGAGAATTCTCAATTCGGGAATGTGCATCGCATTGATGCGCGAGGCGAGTGCCTGGGCATAATTTTCGCCCCGTGGACTGAGACAAGCATCACCACCAATTTTACCAAGTACATTGTACTCGCTCTCTCCATGTCGCGAAAAATACAGAGTATGCGCTTTGGTACCGATCGAGGCCAAATAACCAAGAATCGAGGACTCGATGTGTCCATTTATCTTCTGCGCCTCGATCTTCATACTGACAGTATCGATTCTTATTCCCGAATAATGTTTCTCCAGCAATGGCTCGTTGACTCGCATATAGTGGGAAACTTTCATACGAAGATCCTCAGCCGCTGTTTTATAATCCATGCCGCTATAATCCGCGCTATTGCGTATTATTTCCTCGTAATTACGCTCGAGGGTACGAGGATCCTCGCATATGCATTCGATAAAGAGAACGCGATAGCCATGCTCGCGACTGACATAATCGAAGACCTCGGATCGTTGATCACGTGTTACCAGACAACCGTCGAGAATCTGTAATTGAAACAAACACGTTTAAACGATTATTTTCTATTTATAAATTGAATTTTTTATTTCTCGTTGAGAAATTTAATTTCGATGTAACTTACTGCAACCGCGTTGCCTTCCCCGAGCCACGCAACGCCGTCCTCCATTGCTTCTCTCATGGCCAACGCTCTGAGGCTCAAATTAGCAGCAATGTCCGAACGAAAGAACTCGTGACTTCCATACAGCTCGAGCTTCTTTCTTCGATAGTCGCTCACTCGCAGAACTGTTGAAATATTTAAGTTCATGATTTTATCATTGAAACATATAAGTTGAATTTTTTAGTTTCTTCTTTCTCGATGAAAATTAACTCGCAGAATTGTTGAAATATTTAAGTTCATGATTTTATCATTGAAACGTATAAGTTGAATTTTTTAGTTTCTTCTTTCTCGTTTGAAAATTAACTCGCAAAATTGTTGAAATATTTAAGTTGATGATTTTATCATTGAAACATATAAGTTGAATTTTTTAGTTTCTTCTTTCTCATTTGAAAATTAACTCGCAGATTTGTTGAATGATTTTATCATTGAAA